>JADNRX010000766.1:0-23451 GCA_015501595.1 Hymenopellis radicata
GCATAAACCTTGGTCTGTGAAGATTTGTCCTGCTGGCAGGCAGTCTTGCACGGTGAGCCCGAGGGCCTTCGCGCAACTATGTTGCTGCCTCCCGATTTTGCCGTAACAGTTCAATATCCGGTCGTGTCACAGTAGCATATGCATTTCGTAGTGTATAGTATTGTTCGAGACTATGCAAACATGCTATGTACTATGATAGTCATAATATGATGTGATAGTCCTGAGTGATGCCTGCGTGAGCTTTGAATGTGAGTAGGGACACATGAGTTGCTTAGAGCAAAAAGCTGGAATATCATTACCTTGGAGTATGGTAGAGTTACCTTGAGTTGAGGGCTGTAAACCCTTGTGCTTTGAGTCAACTTGGAGTAATCTCAAGGGCATCAAGGCAACTCAAGCGTGTGACTACCACAGTCTTAGCCTTGAGACAGCTAAAGCTATCTTAGGATACCTCAGTGCCCTCTGGTTGATCACTGCCGCAGCAAGTAACTCAGGCAGCCTCTGGCCCACAGTCCGTTTCCTGATGCGCCACATAGTTTCTACTCCCGATCGTTTACACTGCCTTTTATTCACACGCGTTACATACACAAAAGTCTCATAGTTTTATTTTACTTACTCTCTACGTCTCCTCATTGTCGTGTTAGGTATGCGTTTCTTACCTTACTCTCTACGTCTCCTCATTGTCGTGTTAGTCCACAAATATTCGGGCGCCCGCCCATAGTATTCCCTTCCCTTTTACATTAGTAGTAGTCCTACTAATTCCCAATGCTACTTCGACGGCCTTCGGGTCGGTACTTGGGTACATTTGACTGGTCCGCAGGCGGTGCTATTGGATGTAGGTACCAGAAATGAAAGCCCCCGCGAAGCGTTCTACGCACACCACAGGTCAAGCTGTGTCCGATGCCGATATCTGGGATTCCGCCGGTAACACTGCTTCAATGCTCATCTGATTTTCAAGGACGGGTATCAAGACTCCTTCCGAGACCTAGGTGAGGGATTCATCAGCAAAATGTGTCTTTCGTATCTAAGAGTAATGGACTGACAAGTCGAGTGTATTCCAAGACTGAATGCAGTGTTCCCAAGCCTAGTTCCAGATATTCTCGCATCTGCGGAGAAGAAAACCGGCGTGCTGTCCAATCTACCAAGGGATATTTGCGGAATGCCACTGTGGTAGAGAGGTACTCTAGAGAGGATGGCCAGGGAAATAGAGATATCTCTGAGTTCGGCATTTGGGCCCATACAAGGATGGCTTTCAGCGCCATATAACATTCTCTCCACGATGTATGAGTTGGGCATAATGTAGCCAGGCGTATGACACAATCTCGGCATTCGTCTAGAGCCACCTTTCGCTCGGCGCTTGCTGCAACGATTAGCATGAAACCAAGTACAAGTTGTTGCGGTTGGTGAAGATATTCGCAGAATTTGTGACCATTCGAGTATGGTGTCAGGTTATAAAGACCCTTAATACAGCCCGTGATAACCTGATTCGGATTGGCAAAATCACCCGCTGGGTACTTGCTGCCGCCACATATCACCCATTCCGTGAAGATGATCACCATCCATCCTTCATCTCTGAAGATTCTGTATGCTTCTGCATGACCACAATGCAATGCTTTATCCAATATGTGTATAGGCATTTCGAGGCCTGACCATTGCATATCTTTAAAATCAGATTCATATTGAAGGCTGTCATAGAGACCCGCCCAGGTTTGCAGAAGGGCATCAAGCATCGGAAAGGGAAACTTGGAGTACCACTCAGTGAACCCTGCACGAATGGTTTTTACTTGTGAGATCAGGTAGAGTCTGCCACGGATCGGGTAAAACGGCGGATATCCGCTACCCGATCCGTGACTCGATCCGAGGATCGGATCGCAAAAAAGCGATCCGATCCGTGCGATCCGGATCGCGCCACGGGTCACGGTCAGCCTGAGGGCGACTACGGATATCCGTGGCGATCCGTACAAAATCTGTAGTCTCTTCTGGCACTCAACGATGATCAAGAAATCCAAAGTCGTCGTTGAGTGCCCGCAAGATCTAATCTCGATCGCTCGGGATCATTACTGATCTCGAGTGATCGCTCCCCACTACTCTCTCTCTCACCACCACAGTCTGCCGACTCCTCCCTTGCTCGTTCACTTCCTTCTCCGTTCGCTCTGCCCTGCTGCCACAGACGCGATTACGAATCGCGTCTGGTCAAGTCGACTTCATGTCGTTTGATTACCGAAACGACTTCATGTCGTTTCGGCCTCTGCTGTCCCGTCTTCATGACAGGGCAGTCGTCTCAACGCTTGTCGTGCTGCCATACGACGGCGGCAACGACTTCACTACCCACTGGATGCCCGTCAAGAGGGCTAGGACGACTCAACATGCCGTTGCTAGGGCGTCGCGGCCCTAGCAACGGCCCAACGTCAACGCGTAAGCCCCGCCAATAGGGCAGCAGACGTCGACCGACGACGACGGCGGCTTTCAAGAGGCCCTAGGACGACAGAGAATGTCTTCGCCCTGCCATAGAGCAGGTGAAGAGCGGAGTTCGCGAATTATGGGCGCGCGACGCGTCTGCTGACGACGCCGCACGATAGGTGCGTTCTTCCCTCTTTCGGCGGCGTCTTTCAATGGCGCCGTCAATTTATTCATATCTATTAGCTATCTAAAATATTCTCCAGGTCTTTCTTCCTCAACGTAGCCCACATATTCAAACCATACCGACGCCCAGCTGATGCGGACGACTGATCATGCGTTATATCCCGACGACTCCGCCGGCTTACAGCAACAACGATTGAGACAAGCGGCAGTGATACGTTGGGAGAGCCGTACAGTGCACTGGAGAGCCCGCATGAAGAGCGGAACAGGCGGTTGGGTGTGCGACGCGTCAACGATGCTGATGACGATGTGGCCAACAACTGCAGAGTCTGCTCTCATATCTTTCCCTCCCCACTCCCTCCCCACCATTTTTTCAGTGTTTGGTATGTGGAATGCTCTGTTGAGTGTTCCGCGCCACGTCGAAAAAAAAATTCCATTGCTACTAGTAAGAATCCGCGGGTCAGATCCGTGACTCGATCCGCGGATCGAGTCGCGTACGGATCGGATCCTGTACGCGATCCGGATCGTAGGTCGGATCACGGTCTGGACGTTGAGACCACGGATATCCGTGCACCGGATCGCGGATCGATCCGGTTCGCGATCCGTGGCAGTCTCTAAGATCAGGTGATAAAGGGGATTGCGGTGAGTCCACTCAGCTAGCTTGTCGCGAGTAGCTAACTTGGGAGGGACATCTTGAAGTCCTTTTAGAACACTGCACAAGAAGTCGAAATTCACTGTCCATTGGGCCGCATTCAGCGTGACAACGGGAGCTGTGATGAGCTTCACAGCGCAAGTAAGGAGCCAGACGTGTTGGCAACGTGTATCTTCATCTCTGAAGTAATTGGAGTCACGGCAGTGGCCTATATCATCCCGGTGGCGCAGAACATGAGAAAGGGCCAGTTTCCCAGTGGATATCAATGTTCTGTGGTACGAGGAGAGCGACCCGACTGGGATGCTATCATAGGGCGCCAAGAGGGGCCATTCGAGAATTACGTCCCAAATTTCCAGTTGAAAATGAGTCCAGACGACTTGCCTACCCGTCATCAACGTGGCACTAGGACTAGTATCCGATGGTGGACGGATGACCGCATATAGGAATTCAATGAGTGAACATTCATCAGTGGGAATATTGTGACCCTTAACCACACAACGGCATATTTCTTCCCATATGAGAGGATGCATGAGCAAATTGAAGTGTTCTGCAAGAAACTCATTGTAATTGAAAAACTTCGACTGGTTGACAGCCCAATCAGCAGCCTGGGCACGTGCATTGGGACGGCTACCCGACATGGAACGAGAAATGCTGGCGCACAATGCAACATTGTCCTCAGCACCGGCCATTGAGAAGAACAAACCAGAACGGCAGAGGCGCTCCACTACCCATGCTTTTCCAGGATATTCGGAAGCCCCAAATGCCAGTGCTTCGCGGAGCAGTTGGTAGCGTTGAATCTGCATATTGGTGGCACCACTCCATTTCGTCACAGCATAAGAGCGCGACTCAGTACGAAGCCCGCTGATGCCCTGTAAGACAAGAGAATGGACAGTAGGGTTTGACGACATATGATACAACCAGTCGAGAGCATCGACGGCGAGAGTATTATGCGCGTCTTGGACTGTGTCAGACTCCAGCTGGGCCAACGACTTGGACTGGTACTGCAACACCTCCGCAGCCGTAAAAGACTGGTGTTCTGATGGAATATCCAGCTTGCGCATGCGACGATACGCAACGGAACAATGATGAACGGTTTTCGGCTGGAGTTGTCTAATAGACTGAATGCCGAACCGGACAACTTGACAAACGTGATGAATGAAGTCGGTCAGCGGGGTTTGGTAGGGACATTGCGGAAAGATAATCGGGATTGTATTGCTAATGAGGTACAGCACACAGACAAGGACCGTGAGTGAGCCAACAGTCCATGCAAGTGAGATGTGTAATGGGATGAAGAAGAGGGCGAGACCGGCAAAGAAAAGCATGAGGGAGATGTGCATAATGATGGGGAGCATTCCAATGATGATACGGACGCGCCATTGCTCAAGGCCCATGAAGCGAAACTGGCGGATGTGGCTGCGAAGTCCCCATGTACCAGAAGGGAAAGTCATGTACCGGTGCAACCATTGCTTCACCAGGACAGCGGCGAGAGCAACGACGAGGCTGGTGACGAGACTGACGACCCACAATCCGTTAATCCAAACGTCGATCGCATCGGGCTCGAATTTCTCGGCGGGGTTTATGGAGGGAGCCGTAACATTCACCGTCCCGCCATCAGCCATTGCGAGTTGAACGACGAGAAGATCGTGGAGGAGGAGAGCGGACATTTCCGAAAAGTCTGCTTGAAGGTTCTGCGAAACCTGTACAAGGAATGATGTGACAACAGCAGAAAAGAGACCAGCCTGTCAACTTCATTTAAGGAAACTATCACACACACGAGCTTGCAGGCAATACGTACGAATACGAGCATCACATCTAGACCATCGCGGGATTGGCCAACCATGTTTTCGTCGAAGGCGGCGGCTTCTTCAACATAGACACGCCAAGCTCTCGCATTGGGCGCGGCTTCCTGGCCGTAAGGATCCTCGTCATTGAAGACAGGCCGCGAATAGCTCTGCCAGTGCCTTCTGGATTCCTGCACCAGCCCAAAAAACGTTTTCGGGGGTTGTGTCGGTCGAGGCACAGATGCAGGACTTGGCTGGGCGTCTTCGGCCTGCATTGGTACGTTCTCCGGAGCCGCGGGGCCGGGAGCAGACCGACTCGCAGGCATTTCTTGCCCGTCGTTGGATACCTCGCGAATTGACATGAGCGCGCTGGTAGTGTGAAAGCAAGGCGTTTAACAGCAGCGGCACGGCCGTGCTGTCATTCCGTAATCTGCATCAGATTCACCGGCAGCTCGACTGAAGCGGGATCAGGTGACTGGTTGAACGAAAGGGTGAGTAGATTATAAAGCAGACCTGACCGTAAATGCATCTGCGGTTTCTCCGCTGATCCCTCGAGTGCTAAAGGTGACGGGTGAGCCAATTCGCCTTGCGCGTCTAACTGAACACTGTTTTTGTGAATAGAATGAAGGAGGCTGAGCTGTTGAAACGCACATACGAATTTCCGCCGGCTTAGTTTCATTTACATACTGCCGATGTAAAATGCGCCGCTTTTGGAGGCTGAGCGCCCCTTCGACGCCAGCGATGACAACGGAAACCGTGCGTAAGATATGTGTCGGACAAGGTGATCATATACACCGTTTCAACAACCCGGTATTGTGTCATCACCTTTATTGACACATTCAATTCGGCCGTCTTTCTTGAACGTTGGAGGAGATGAGGATGCAGCCGTGAGATGTAGGCGTCAGACGAACAAGCACAGTCGACAGTAGGCGAACTGATGCATAGCGGAAAGCACAATATGCTGAATGTCCTTGAAACTTTCTGTTCCTGCCATGGAAGCGAGATCCACTCGCTTGGCGGAGAATATCGTGATGGCTGGAGAGAAGGAACAAATGCGTCGAGGATTCGGTCATCCTGGAAGTTGGAAAGGAGCGATCGTCGATCGATTCTCAAAGGGGCAAGTCCCGACACCGCTCAGAGTGGTAACGGCTTGTCGGAAAACGTACTATAGACTTGCTACATTCAAATCTAAACTTCATACAACAACTACTACTCCGTCGATTCTGGAATCGGTGCGTTCTCGCGAGTCAATGTGTCTACAGTAGGGAAAACAATGCGAGAGCAGAGATTCGAGTGCACTGTGATAATGGTAACTTGTAAGAAGGAAAATATTACTTGAAAACGATAGCCGCTGCTCCGCCTTCGGTACGTGCGCGTATGGCGTCGACAACGTCCCGTGTACCGTATGTCATCTCAACATCAGGTCCAAACTGGTAACCCCGAACATCCCGTAGGATTTTACCGAGTAAAAGACGGTCTTCGGGAGAAACAGCTTTACACAACCAAGCGATCTCGTCGACTGAAAGCCCAAACGAAGTATTCGCATACCGATGACGGGTGTAGTCATCAGATATTCTGTTCCACGGGCTCGGCGCAAGCCAATCTTCATCGTCATCCTCGTTGCGATAGTCCCCATCGTCGCCCTCCATGTAGTCACCGAGGATTAGGCCACCGTAAATTAAACCCCCAAGTCTCTCAGTGGCCGAACGAGTATGGAATCGATGAGCCCTGTTACCCTTGTGTTGTTGTTATACGCTCGAGCCGGGGCGTTGTAGTTCTCAATGACAACATACACCGACCACCCAGAAGCTCCTATGAGGTGCTAACGGTGATAAACGTAAGCCGGGGTTCATTTGGATGAGTCCACAAACTTACTCTGATGCCTTCGATACATAAAAGGCCATCCTTCCGGAGACACGGTGGCATTTCCTTTCCACCGTAGACATCCAACTCGAATAGACCGTGATACTGCGCAATGAAAGTCATAATGCCACCGTGTACGAGTAGCTGAAGCGCAGTCTTGAAATCCTCGACGGGGCGCTTGCACACCATAGTAAGGTCAAAGAGCAAGCCCAGCCGCCCTGAACTACCAGGGGCAATGGGGGAGGAAACAATTTGTGTGGCGCCGAACAGGTCTCTGAACATGGATTTGTGGAGCGTCGCGGACTGATAGAAAAGGTTCATCATCGCGATGCAGGTCTTCCCGAACCCAGCGGGACGACGAATGAGGGCCAGCGGAGCACCTAGACGATCCATATCTGGCATAAAAGCGGTTTTGTCGATCCAGACGACACCACTTGAACGGGACGCGTTATCGAAGCTAACGTTCGAAGGGGGGAGACGCTGGTGGATCCGTTAAAATGGATGACCTGAACCTGTATAGAAAAAGACTTACCATGGGCATGTCGGGGTCGATACCACACCTCAGGAGGCCCGGACGCACAGTAATGAAGCCCTTTCGAAACGTGAAAGTATTGGACGATCTTCGGGAGGACGCACTAGGGTTAAGTCTGCAGTTCGGATTTGCTAACGCGTAATCTGTACTTGTTGAGCGACAAAACACCCCAACATTGTATGCTCTTACCCTTCGGCTCGGTGTCCCACGCAGAACCAAACCAGACCATAGGCGGCTCGTACATGTCCACAACATCGTCCATAGCCACAGTTTCAGCATCGTCCGGAAGCGCGTCGTTTGGCCCTCGTGCGGATATCCAGGCGCGATCGCAGCCAGCCAATGTACATGGACATTGAGAATCGGCATGGGCCTTCAGGATAGCGTCGAGGGCCTCGGAAAATGTCTCTCCACCGACGATACAGTGGAATTTGTGTTCGCAAGCCAGAAGGACGGTGTCGGGTTGGGCTGCCATGGTGGTGGCGAATGATGAAGTTTATTTCATTGTTCAAATTGAAATTTGGGATGAGGCAAGTCACGTGACGGTTATTGGGTTGGTTTGAGCTCACGCCCTTCTTCCTTCTTTTCAAGCTGACGTGCGAGGACACTCGCCGTGATTCCTGTCTCGCTATTCGTAAGTTCATAATTTACAAGGGGTACAGTAAGTACTATAGCTTACCAGGGTGTGGCAGTTGCCTCCTCCCTAGTCGGAACGAAGCACACCATCAATGGCGCCGTGCACTTCGGAATCCTAAGTTTCATTACCCTTTGTCAAACCTTGGAGTATGCTGGGGAACCTGCTCATGCCCAGTCCGCGCATCATGACCTTCAGGTCGTTCATTGTAGTTGACTTGGTGTCGAACAGCTACAGTATACATGGCTACGGCCCGTGGCATAGTACTATAATAGGGAGAGCAATTTGAGAGAGAGGAAAAGAATCCATTGTGAATAAGAGAAGAGATACTACTTGAGAATGACAGGCGCCTCTCCGCCTTCGGTGCGCGCGCGAATCGCGTCGATGACATCCCGTGTATTGTATGTCAGGTCCACGTTGGCCCCAAACTGGTAACCCCGAACATCCTGTAAGATGTTACCCAGCAAAAGACGGTCAGTCGGAGAGACAGCTTTGCAGAGCCAAGCGATTTCATCAACAGAAAGCCCAAACGCCGCATTCACATACGGATGGCGCGTATAGTCGTTGGATATTAGACTCCATGGACCGGGCGCAGTCCAGTTTTCGTCACCACCCTCTTCAGCGTAGTCCCCATCATCGCCCTCAACGTAATCACCGAGGATTAGACCATCGAAGATCAACCGCCCCAAGTCACTGAGCGGACGAACAAGGACAGATTCGATGAGTCGCATGACCTTAGTATTGTTCTTGTAGACGCGAGCGGGTGCATCGTAGTTACCAATGACAACGTACAACGACCATCCAGACTTTCCTATGAGATGCTGACAACACTGTTGAGCCGGGGCGCCTCAGTTATGAGGAAATAGACGAGCGCACCGGAATGGCTGATACACCCAAATGGCCGTCCGTGTACAGATGCGACGGATGAGGCTCCTCATCCTCCGATAAGCACGACTCTAACAATGCGGCATTCTGCCCTATAAACTCGAACATGCAACCCTGCACGTATGCGAGGAGTGCGGCCTTGAAATCCCCAATGGCTGCCCTAGCCACCTCACCAAGATCGAAGTGCAAGCCCAAAAGACCATTGCTATCTGGAGCACCCGGGCAAGAAGCTATTTTCGTGGCTCCAAACATGTCCCTGAACGTGTCGGAATGCGAGAGCCAAGCGGATTGGTAGAGGAAGTTCATCATGGAGAAACAAGTCTTCCCAAATCCAGAAGGGCGACGAATGAGAGTCAACGGCGCGCCTAGACGATCTATGAATTGGATAGACTCCGTTTTATCGATCCAAATGATGCCATTCAGACGGGAGGCATTGGTGAATATAATTTCAGAGGGCGGGAGACGCTATTTACGCATCAGTCATTGCTTCGGATGATATCTAGAAGGCCTACCATGGGCACGTTGTGGTCGATACCACACCTCAACAGGCCTGGGCGCACGGCAATGAAAGCCTCTCGACTGGTAAAGGTAAACGTGGACGACTCTTGGGAGGATCCCGAGGAGGTACTGCAGTTCAATCTGCAGTTCGGATTTGCGTGCGCGTAGTCTGAACTTCGTGAGCCACAAAACAATTCAACATAGTATCCACTCACCTTGTGGTTCATTATCCCATGCAGAACCAAACCAGACCATGTCCGGCTCGTACATATACACATCTCTGTCCATAGGTACGATTGTAGCATTGTCCGGAAGGACATTGTCAGGTCCCATTAATGGTCGTGGGGATATCCAGGCGCGATCGCAGCTGCCCAATATACACGGGCATTGAGAATCGGCATGTGCTTTCAGGATGGCCTCGAGGGCATCGGCAAATGTTTTCCCATCAACGATACAGTAGAACTTGTGTTCGCAGGCCAGAAGTACGGTGTCGTGCTGGACTGTCATGGTGGTTCGGAGCGAAGGGAGAGAAGAAAATTCAAATTATAAATGAAAGGATCACGTGAGCGTAAAGAGGGGCTCTCACCTCGCACTGTGAGTCTGACTCTGAGCCTGCTCCATCTTGCTCTTGAGCTTGAATATCCGCCGTACTTACGAGCCAGCTGGCCGGATATCGCACTACAAAAAGGGGGACGGGAAAGCTATCAATTACACTAGTAAAGAGATATGGATATCAAGTATACACGTACAGGAATAATTAGAATGTACAAAGAGATCTTCCTAGTAACTTTGGCGCTTGGAGATAGCGTTCAAGACATCCCTTATGAGATGCTTTGGTGTAGCATGGTGACTTCCTGAAAATGTGCCCCAGTAGAAGCAGACTCCCGAGTCATCTCGTCGACGGAAGCCCAAACCAGACGCTCACGCCCAGATTGCGTACGTGGCGCACAGCGCGGCCAGAGTCAATCGCTCGCAGCCAGACGCCGATGATATGGCATACGTTCCTGGAGGTATCGCAAATTTGGAGGGAATGGGTGGCTTGGCGGATACGGAGGGAATGCGTGGCTTGGTGGATACGGTCAGCGGGGTTCCTTTCTTCTTCGTAAACTTCAAGAAGATCGACAAGGGACGAAGATGTTGGCTGGCGCTGGATAGTAAAAAGAGTAGTGTTTAGTGAGACAAAAGGCGTTCTTCGAAATAACGAGCGTACCACAAGTCCTAAGATATCCTGCATCCCAAAAGACTGTCTGAAGGGTCCCTTCCGCCTCTTCAGCCGCAAACCCACAACCATTTCGAGCCTGTTCGCTAGCCGAAGCACAATAAGCAGAATGTCCATAAGACATTCTGTCGGATACGTCGCCCTCGAATGTGAATGGGGGAGGAACGACCGAATGTGCCATGGAAGCGAGATCCGCAGAAGGAACAAATGCGTGGAGGATTCGACGATGCGCGTCGAGGGAGATACAAATGTGAATTGGGCCAGAGTTCGGGGCTAACAAACGTAGAATGTTGCTTCATAAACACAGCAGAAGATGTTTGGCAGAGAAGATGAGCTTACCACAGTCCCTTCCTTGGATGCTGCCACCGTTGGGCCATCACTCCACGTCCGTCTCAAGCATATTCGCAAGCAGCGCTCTGCCGACGCTAGCACATTCGAAACCGTGGACTAAAAATCGCAAGAAACAATCTGCAGTAAACGGTATACAAATCAATTCGATATGCTTCAAACTATAACGCACCAATTCTGCCGCTACAGGCAAGCGGTCATGGACTTGGATTCCTGATATAGCGGACACGTCTATTCGTTCCTGGTCATCCATAGATCGAAGCAGCTCCAGCGATAAAATGCTCTTCTCGACGGGGTCGTGAAAGTCGGAAGCAAAAAGTGATTGATTCTCGAAAAGGCAAGTCGCGCCTTTTCGTAACAGTGAACACGCGATGAATAAGGTAGGGCTTGAGTAGGGCCTCGATAAAGGAAATAAAGTATGAATAGAATAATGCACTAGACAGCGCCGATAGCGAAAGTAATTCGAGGGCGCGATAGCATAACTAGGAATCATGCGGACCCATATGGACCCACAAGATTGCACAACCAGGTCGGTGGGCCTCAGCGATGAATGCCCACGGTATGAGCGCGACGAACGCGACATTCATGGTCGAAGGTCCTCATCACGCGTCAGCGCTATCGAGAAGTATGGTAGTAAGTTGTATGAGCGATACTCACATGTCATCTCAAGGCGGCTGCTCAGAAAACAAGGAAAGGATCAGCCACGACACCAAATAGTTATCAGTCAAACGATCGTAACATTCGCAGAACAGTTACAACACTCGGTGGATGCGGAATACGATATGAATGTATGTGGTCATTCACTTTTTCTGGAAGTAACTAGGAAGTAACTTTCCGTCGGCGTCGACATTCCGGGGTCCGTCCTGGTCCTGAACGGGCTGTTGTCCAGAAGCTATAGCTAGCTTGCGAACCATTATTCCTCCGCTATAGGATTGTATCAAGTCCGATGTATTCGAGAGTGATGCATGAACCATACGGGTAAGATTCGCCTTCAATATTTGTTTCCTGGAATATCTCCCCCGTCTGTACAAAGACATATTAATAGAGAATTCTTGAGAAGATTAGGGACATACGGCTGTCGGGAGGTTCTGCCCCGCAGTTCTGTCTCGCCAGACTCCTTTAAAATCAAAAAAACCGCCTTCCTCGCCTGGCTATACAAATGTGAACATGTAATCAATAGAGAGAGTTGCACGTCAAACGTTCAAACTCATAGCTTAGGGTTGCGGTGATACGAGTAGAAATGCACAATGGGAGTGGTGGTGACGATGGTAGGAGATGCTGGGCTGGACCACCATTATATAGAGCTCGAGGTGAAATGCAGGCATAATCCCGTCCATTGTCCTGAACAATGAAAGCAAGACGCCGCCGCGTTGGAAAATGGAGTCGACCCAAGGGTACCTCGGACGAATGGATACTGTCCATTTATTATGCAAGGCTGGATATGGAGAGTTTCTGGTGTCGCTGAATGCAGTGATCTGGTCTTACCTACAAATGAGCACAGAGAATAAGAAAGCTGGCGTATCAACGCACCATAGATGTTGACGACCCAGGTTCCTGCAAAGAACAGCTGCCGTCTCGGAGACCACCAATGCTTAGCGGCGGAACTCCCACTATCCAAGTATGCGTAGAATGGACAGGATAGACAACGTGTATTCGAAGAGTTTCTGCTAGAGCTAACATCCGACCTGGAAGACATGAACATCGGTAGAAATTGTTACAAACTTTACAACGTACGCCAAGCACATAGAGCAATCCACGCCGCCTTGCTTTTCTCCTCCAGGCGTCATATCGTGTCCATTCGAAGCGAGAGGGAGCCCATATGCAGCTTGGAAAGTCGCCGAGGGCAGCACATTCGACGCCGGTAAGACGATTGTCGCACAAATTCGACCTGAGGAGCACATGCTGTAAACAATAGATCCTCATACGAGCAGCGTGTAGCGTACCGGATCGCCATGCACAAAGTCGGTGATTGTGGAGGTTTTAGCGGCCCATATCTATCTCTTGCCCAGCGTCAATGGGGAATTCCAGCCAGCTTGCCGCGAACAAAGACTGTCGGTTCGATTATATGAACCCGCTCCTGCTGGGATAGCCCGTCTTGCGGAGACAATGCCGGGGTCATCAGGATGAGTCCTGGAAGTCGGAGAGAAAGGAGCGATCACCGATCGATTCTCAAAAGGGCAAGTCCCGACAAAGTCCCGACGCCACTCAGACCTTGGCTTGGGTCTTTCTCAATATCACTTTTCAGTGTCATTAAAGCACGAGTCTACGCGCTTGTTATATTAAAGTCCAAGCTTCATACGACGACTACTCTGTCATTTCTGGAATCTGTGCGCTCTCGCGAGTCAATTACTCTACCACGGCGAGCCCAAGATCTTTCAAATACTTGTGAAGTTCAGGCCGCGTTTGTCCCCAGCCATTCCGCTCTCATCGCTCCAACACACGGTCTAAACCTACAGCGTGTATCAGTAACTAGAAACCGACATAAGTATGGAAAACTCACACCTATGCAGCGCCCCCCGATGTGTCCCGGGATAAAGGCGTCCCATTTCGACGCGACCTTCGGCCTGAGGAGTCTACGACATGCACGTCAGTTTCGATACTGGACATGCTTATCGCACTCGGACTTACGAGACATGATAACTAGAGAGGTTGCACATGCACAAGAGTACCATATTCAACGCCATTATATAGAGCGCCAGAAGAAATGCAGCTCGTATCCCGCCCATTGACGGTGGAGCAAAGACATCACAGGACTGCGGGATGATAATGGAGGCGGGCAAAGCGGCCTATCCGGCGAATGAACGTTTCCCGCTCGATGGCGGAGCTGAGATACAAGGAGGACTCGGCTAAACGTCGTAAACAATGCTTCATCGACCAATTTGACTTTCTGAAGTTCATCAGCGAAGAGGAGCAGGGAAAAAGAGATTGTGACACACAAAACACGAAATCCAAGCAGGATATTCTTAGCACACATAGTGGGCTGCGAGATATGCAGTCGCGGCGTCTCGTAGAGCACCATTGCGATCTTAAAATCTAATGTTAGCTCGGTAAATGATGGGCCAGGACGGTCGCGTACATTTCAAAAAGCGCAATGATGTCCAAGCAAAGTTTCAAGCCCGCCATGCATTCTTGGCCCAGTGTCCTTAGTATGAGCAGATCCAAGCGGGAGGGAGCATTCGTAACGCATACGGCAGTCCAAGCCAAGCCGAATATACGGACAGCCTCGAATTCCATGCACTCAGAGTGCCTATACTATAAAAACAGTGTTTTCAGTCGTTTAGTATTCGATTAATACGCGCTCGAACGCACCAAATGATTCCGTTGACATTCTGGTTACTACTGAACACCGTTGCTGGACATAGTTCCGAGACTAACGCCACGACCGACGCGCCATTTTTAAGTAATGTAAATGTCCAGGCTGAGGATAGAGCCCCTCTGGTCGTTCTGTCGGTTTCTTGGCAAGAACTCGAGTACATGGAAGGAGGACAGAAGAAGTGATCGCTTCTTTGAAAGGCAACTCCCACTCCCGTCCTCTGTCCTTTTCTGGATGGCTAGCGCTGCTCACGTCGCAGCTACGCGCAAGAGTACAATAAAGAAAGTAAGTGGACAGGAAAGGAAAGTAGCGGTGGCGGCAGTCACTAAGTATTCGCGAACTTGCTCTCCTTTACTCGGTATACCTGGGCAGTGAAAATATATGCTAGGCAGTATCTAGTTGGGCAACACCTCCCTCTGCTCCTTTTGATAACTCTCCACAATATCCTTGCCCTTCTGATACCCCGCATCAATCCCGTTCTTCAGGAGCCACAAATCAAAGAGGGTGCATATCAAGCGATAGCCCGCCTTGTACTTGTCCACAACGCCGCTCTCCATCGCGAACCCAAGAAGAGGCTTGCGATACTGTCGCGCAAGGGTTTCGATTCGCTCTATCGCCTCCGCGACACGTTTAGGGTCATTGCCCAAGTCCATCCCTAGATCCATAGGGCCAACCACTAGAACGAAGAATCAGAAATCAATAACTCAGAGGAACGGGATCATACTAAGAGCATCTACACCCTCCACCTTTAGAATCTCCTCAAGATTTTCAACGCCCAATCCGCTCTCGATTTGTGGTATGACCGCACAATGGTCACTCGCCACGTTCATCCACGTCTTTCCTTCCGGGGCAGCCTGTTGTGCTCCAGGAAGGACTACGCGCTGATTAGTATGGCAGGCTGGTAATGACGCGTTGAGAACACGCACGGGCAAATGGTGGATAGGATCGATGTCCTTGTGGAGGAAACCTCGCAGCCGCTATGGACGCGCGCACCTGTTCTGCTGTTTCGGTGTGAGGTATCACGATGCCACCTGCGCCAGCGTCAAGCGCCCACCCCACCCACTCGTGTGCATGCGAAGGGACGCGAACGATAGGGAGTATGCGGCCTTGGGAGTACATCCTCAGGGTGTGAATCTACGGTGACGATTAATGAAACGAACTGTGCAGCATGATGTGGAGGTACACACCATGTCAGCCATCAATGTCGGCGAGTATGGTGTGTGTTCTGCATCGAGACACACCCAGTCAATATTTGTCGCTGCGATGATCTTGCAGACTTCTGAGGAAGGAATACCAACACAGCAGCCAAAGAGAACCGTGTCGTTTTCTATGGTATCTGCGATCGCCTTCCGCAGGTTCGGAGACTGGCGTATGTGAAGAGCGTTGTATTGATCCATGAGGTTGACGAGTATGACGATTAGAGTAATGGTAGACTTGAGCTTGAAGTCGTCCTTATATACGAGGAAGGGGCTCTATAAGCGAGAGATAAGTAATACGGGCGTCAGGGTCATGGTGGGTGCTCCATCAGCATAGTGCAGACAGTCCACGTCACCCATGGCAAGCCGATGCGGTCTTGACACCGCCATCCTTGCCAGAAGAGTTTCCGCTACTCGACGTTTGCCAGACACGTACAGAGAAGGCGGTTGACGTTGCGACCGCTCAAGGCAGCATTGGCGGCACCGGTCCTTGCTCTACAGTAAGCGCAAAGTGAATCCGTAGCTACACAAGATTCAGTAACCAAGCCGAAACTCGCTTTAGAAGGTATACCATTTTGACTCAGTAGGACTGAATCAGCCTGAGTGTCATGGGCAAATGGTAATAGTAACCTGGTACGGTAAAACTGGGCTTTCCTTGCGAATCTAAAACGAGCGGATAAGCGATATGCTCACATAACTACTCAGCCTGACCTGAACGCGCGACGCGCGTATGCCTCCGTCAGCTGTTCAACAAATGATAATGATCGTTTGCTCAGTTAATCAACGTTCAACCTTTTGAGGTGTAGGTACCCGCTTGGTACCATTTCGATACAACTGATGGAGTATCCAATCCTGAGAGCTGGATCAAAAATGGTCGAACGTCTGTGAATACACCGTCTGCTTACTACTGGTACCCCAGACGAGTATCTTCGTACAGTTCAGTCGTCACCTCGAAACGGAGTAAGAACTAGGCCAAACTTGAATTCTGGAACTGTTTCAACGTGTCCTTTGGGTAAGTCGATCTTTGACCGCGTCCAGTACAGACTGAAATCCATCGACCCGAATCAAGAATCTACTTACTAGTTTAGCAGTCACTTCGATGATTGTAGGAATTCGTACAAGACAGCACCGCATCGACTGCGAGTTCTAGCATTGGATGCGTGCCACTTGGATATACCAGACGCCGGCCGAGGGCGATTTGTTGAGGACCGTTATTGGAAGCGATCAGCGTCTTCTGCGCGCTTTGTAGTCGCGGGTTTCCTGGCGTCGGAACCGCAATCGCGGACGGCGACAATGGGCACGAAGCGTGGCGAGCGGCACTGGCATGAAGCGACTTGTCGTGGGCTGACCCCAAACAGTTTGGTCAGTATCTGTGGATACAGGACGAAACCATTCGAACGCACTTGGTCGCCTTTAGTTAGACTGAATGAGTATGTGCTGTGCTTCAGGAAAGATTCCCTCCATGCTAACCATATTCAGTCGCAGAAGGTTCCAGGCCTGTTCAGGAGGATAGCGCTCTGGCGTCCAGTGAATCTCTACCAGCATTCGGGATATCTGAGGGCAGATGGAGAGAGAGGTACTTAGTCGGTCGGTCTGCGGGTCAGAAGTACTGCACTCCGGAGAACGGTATAGGTGCTCAGTAGGTGCTTATAGCCGCCCCGATGCGATGATTTGAATTTTAAGCTGATGACCAGGTGATTCACTTGAAGCGATGACATTGGTGGGCATTTCTAAATCGACTACAAGTCAAGTCGCACCCTGTACGCTACTATTGATCAATGAGCAAAGGGTAAACGAGGTAACTTTTTAGAACGTACATGGCTAGTCGGGGTTTCATTCATGACTGCAAGGCGGTGGGCCATTGAGGATTCAAATATCAGAATTGCGTCCATAGCAGCGTCCTAAAACGGCGAGGGCGAAGTTAGAGGTCGCTGCAAGGGAATTCGGTAGCAAGCGTACTGAGTAGCGGATTCCAAGTTACTAGCTGCTTCCTCCGACGCCGCCTGTGTGGGTTTACCACAATTCCATGAATAAATTTCGCGCGCCGGATAGTTAAGTCGCGGTGGAGTAGGAAAAAGGGAGCAAGAATGCGAAGCGCGCTCGCTCGCTGAAGCAAAGTTTCTGTGTGCTATTTCAACATCAGTAACAATCTTTGAGTTGCATTGCACCATACCGAAAGCCGCCACTTCATGCATCATGGGCTCTTTCTTGCCATAGAGACCGCCATCCGATGTCCCTTGAAAGCATGACCTCCGCGCGAAAAGTGCAGGAACGACGTCCATCTTGCGCCGGGAATCCGGCCGAGTTACGATACTGACACGTCTAACTGCTGAAGTCGTCCACAAATGGCGATGATTCAAACTAGACCAGCGAAGACATGGAAGTTGGGAACAAAGACACGCGCCCTCTTTGGCCGTCGATCGATCATCTCCTTTCCATTCTCCTCCCTCCATCTCCCACTTCGTCAGTGCATTCCACCGACTCCCTTCTCCTTGTGCCGAAGACATAGGAAACCTTCCGATAACGAGAACAACTTGGGCACTGTCGACCTTGAACCGGGAATGAGTGGGCCACCTAGGACACAGAATGCACGCCGCCGTGAAAAAGCAGGGAAAATTCGGTTGAGCAGCGGAGGAAACATAAGTGGGTAACTCCATGGCAGCGAAACGTCCACAATCACCCAGTCATCAACAGCGAACAATGGAATCATTTGTTACTGTACGCCATTCGTCGTCTACAACGACACTGCCAATCTACTACACGGTCAACCCTCGCTTCAACATCACCATGGACTGGTATTTGCAGCTCTGCAGTGCTCCTTAGAGCTTACGGAGTCGCACTTGGTACACCCCTGGTACGTCCATTGTTATCAATTAATGCGGACTTCTGATATAATATCCGCGTATGTAGGATGCTTTGGGGAACAGGATTTGAACAGGATATAGGTCTTACTTCTCACGTTGAATGCCGAGGTCGCTACTCATACTGTCCGAGAGCAGTCGGGATTGACCTAACGAGCCTGTGGGACTCGATTTTCCGTTTTAGGCGCTTTCATCGCTCGAGTTAACGTTCAACATCTTCAGCGTCGTTGGCCTTTCAGGGATCGAATGCGCTCTTGAATTCGTCGAGGATGGTCGCTTTAACTTGCCTTACCTATTGCGTTTTAGATCATTCCTGTCCCGCCTCCATCCTAGAATCATAGTGAAGTTACCACTGGAACGAACGTCGCCCATATCTTGTTCTCGTTCTAGCCAGTCCTGCGCTAGATATTCCGATCGCCCCGTAAGCTCGTGCATGAAGATCAACTTACGATGACATGCCGTTTCGTACGAAGAATCTGATTCCATCGTTCGAGGACCGGTGGTTGGTCAGGCTATCTCTCACTGGTACGCATTCATGTCCGTGGTGTTTCTGGCGGGGTGCTCACAATCTGCTCGACGTAGAACCTCTTCAGCGCGACGAGGCTTACAATATCATGGGTCTACCTATGCTTGAAGTCACCGCCTGGAGTATCGGTAACGCTGGCTGATGCTCTGTCATGTTCGATGTGATCGGCGAAAAGTACGTTCTTTGGTCTGGCGTGAATGACTGTCCTGGTGCGAAATATCCTTTCTTCGGCGCAATGAATGTTTCATGTATGACCTTCTACACCGAGACTGGTAAGTGTTACTCCCGTCCAATCGTTTCGTGCTGGCGTTGATCCGTTCCTGTAGCGAATCGCTTCATTTCACATAGAAAAGCCGAGAAAGCAAACTTGAAGAAGCTTATGGAAGGACTCAGGACTGACTTGTGACTGGACGAAAGATGCATGATCTTGCTCAAGGCGAGAGCTTAGAGTGAACGCCCAGTGTCGTAGGAATGACACGATTAGAAAGTCATGTTACAATTTCTATCTAATGTTTACATCTCGACGCTTGCGCATGTTTCACTCGCAGGCAGTACTATTGGATGTAGGTACCACGAGTGATCCCGGAAATGAAGGCCCCCACGACGCGTTCTAAGCATCAAGATGTGTCCTGTCCGATGCTGATATCTGGGATTCCGCCGATGACGATGCGTCACTGCTCGTCTGATTCTCAAGAATGGGTATTGTCCTGGCCGATGCTGATATCTGGGATTCCGCCGATGACGATGCGTCACTGCTCGTCTGATTCTTAAGAATGGGTATTGTCCTGTCCGATGATGCGTCAATGCTAATCTGAGTCTCAAGGTCGGGTATCAAGACTCCTTTGACCTACGTGAGGGATTTGTCAGTGAACTGTGTCTTTCATGTCTAAGAGTCATGGACTGACATGTTCAGCGTTTTCCAAGACTCTGTGCAGTGTTTCCAAGCCTATTTCCAGACATCTTCGTATCTGTGGAGAAGAAAACCGGCGTGCTGTCCAATCTACCAAGGGATATTTACGGAATGCTGCTGTGGTAGAGAGGTACTCTAGAGAGGATGGCCAGGGAAATAGAGATATTTCTGGGTTTGGTGTTTGGGCCCATACAAGGATGGCTTTCAGTGCCGTATCACAGTCTCTCCACGATGTATGAGTTGGGCATATTTTAACCAGGTGTTTAGAGTCTACAGCCACCACGTCTGGCTCGGCGCTTGATGCAATGATTTGCATGAAAGCAAGCACAAGTTGTTGCGGTTGGTGAAGATATTTACAGAACTCGCGACGGTTTGAGTCTGGCATCAGAGTATAAAGACCCGCAATACAGCACCGGATAGCCCAATTCGGATTGGGGTAACCAGCAACTGACTTCCAGCTGCCACATATCACCCATTCCGTGAAGATGATCCCCATCCACCCTTCATCCCTGAAGATTCTGTACGCTTCCTCATGACCACGACCCAATGCTTCGCCCAATATGTGTATAGGCATTTCGAGGACTGTCCATTGGACATCTACAAAATCAGATTCATATTGAAGACTGTCATAGAAACCCGCCCAGGTTTGAAGAAGGAAGTCAAGGTCCGGAAAATGAAACCTGGAATCACAGGACCACTGATTGTAAGATGCGCGAATGTCATCTCGACATGAGGAAAGGGGCTTAATGCAGGAGTGGACATCATGGAGTTCTTTTAGAACATGGCACAAGAAGTCCCAATCCACTGTCCAATTCCAGTGGTCCGCATTCATTGCATCCCGGGGAGCTGTGGCACTGATGAGCTGCACAATGTAGGCAAGAAGCTCATCACAGTGTTCTATTGTGCAGTGGTCCATGTTATCCTGATAATGGAGAACATGAGAAAGGGCCAGATTCCCGAAGGATATCAATGTTCTGTGGTACGAAGAGATAGACCCAGCTGGGACTCTGCTATCATAGGGTGCCAAGAGGGGCCATTTGAGAATTATGTCCCAAATTTCCAGTTGAAAACGAGTCCATACGACTTGCCTACCTGTCATCAACCAGCCATTGGGACTAGTATCCGGTGGTGGATGGATGACCGCATATAGGAATTGAGCAAGTGAACCTTCATCAGTGGGAATACAGTGACCCTTAACCACACGACGGCATATTTCTTCCCATATGAGAGGATGCAGGAGCAAATCGGAGTGATTTGCAAAGAACTGAATGTAATTGAACCGGTACCACTCGGCGGGCCAATAGACATATTCATCGGAACGACCTTCCGACATGGAATGAGAGATTTCGGCACACATTGTAACATCGAATGTAAGCGATTCACTGTCGCTCGGAAGGAACAAACCAGAACGGCAGAGGCGCTCCAGGAACCACGCTTTGCCAGGTTTGTCGAAAGTCCCAAATAGTACATAGCGGAGCAGTATGTGGCGTTGACTCCGCATGTGCGTGGCACCACTCCATTTCGTCACAGCATAAGAGTGCGACTCGGCAGGAAGCCCACAGATGCCCTCCAGGACAAGACAATGTACACTCGGGTTTGATGATATATGATACAACCAGTCGAGAGCATCGACGGCAAGAGTAGCATGCACGTCTTGGACTGTGTCAGACTCTAGTTGGGCCAACGACTTGGACTGGTATTGCAACACCTCCGAAGCCGTGAAAGACTGGTGGCGTGATGAAATCTTTAGCTTGCGAATGCGACGATACGCTACGAAACAACGATGGACCGTTGTCTGCCAGAGTTGTCTAACAGTCTGAATACCGAACCGGGCAACTTGATAAACATGATGAATGAAGTCGGTTAGGGGGGTCTGGTAGGGACATTGCGGAACGATAATCGGGATTGTATTGCTAACGAGGTAGAGCACACAGACAAGGACCGTGAGTGTGCCAACAGTCCATGCCAGTGAGATGTGTAATGGGATGAAGAAGAGGGCGAGACCGGCAAGGAAAAGCATGAGGGAGATGTGCATGATGATGGGGAGCATTCCAATGATGATACGGACACGCCATTGCTCAAGGCCCATGAAGCGAAACTGGCGGATGTGGCTGCGAAGTCCGGGTGTACCAGAAGGGAAAGTCATGTACCGGTGCAACCATTGCTTCACCAGGACAGCGGCGAGAGCAACGGTGAGGCTGGTGACGAGACTGACGACCCACAATCCGTTAATCCAAACGTCGATCGCATCGGGCTCGAATTTCTCGGCGGGATTTATGGAGGGAGTCGTAACATTCACCGTCCCGCCATCAGCCATGGCGAGTTGAACGACGAGAAGATCGTGGAGGAGGAGAGCGGAGATTTCCGAAAAGTCTGCTTGAAGGTTCTGCGAAACCTGTACAAGGAACGATGTGACAACAGCAGAGAAGAGACCAGCCTGTCAACTTCATTCAAGGAAACTATCTCGCACACGAAGATGAGGACAACACGTACGAATACCAGCATCACATCTAGACCATCGCGGGATTGGCCAACCAAGTTTTCGTCAAAGGCGGCGGCTTCTTCAACATACACCCGCCATGCTCTTGCATTGGGCTCTGCTTCCTGGCCGTAAGGATCTTCTGGGAATCGCGCCCCGTAGTCATCATTGAGAAATCGCCGCGAATAGCTCTGCCAGTTCCTTCTGGATTCCTGCTCCAGTCCAAAAAATGTTTTCGGGGTTGTGTCGGTCGAGGCACAGATGCAGGACTTGGCTGGGCGTCTTCGGCCTGCATTGGTACGTTCTCCGGAGCCGCGGGGCCGGGAGCAGACCCACTCACAGGCATTTCTTGCCCGTCGTTGGATACCTCGCGGATCGACATGAGCGTGCTGGTGGTGTGAAAGCAAGGCGTTCAAGAGCAGCAGCATGGCCCTGTTATCGTTTCGTAATCTGCATCACCGGACGCGTGTGAGATGGGCACACACGTGGTCCGAAATCCTGTCGTCTTACCACAAGACGAGAGCTGTCCTTCCTTCCAGTGTCCACCCCGACATCTCGACTTAAACGGGATCAGGTGACTTGTTGAACGAGCGAGTAGGAGTAGAGTAAGACTGACCATAAATGCATCTGCGGTTTCCCTACTGATCCTTCGAGTACTAAAGGTGACGAGGGAGCCAATTCGTCTTGCGGGTCTAACCGAACACTATTTCCGTGAATAGAAAGAAGGAGGTCGAGCTGAACGCACATACGAATTTCCGCCGGCTTATGATGTTTCATTTACATACAACCAATGTAAAATGCGCCGCTTTTGGAGGCTGAGCGCCCCTTCGACGCCAGCGATGACAACGGCAACCGTGCGTAAGATATGTGCCGGACAAGGTGATCTTATACACCGTTTCAACAACCCCGTATTGTGTCATCACCTTCATTGATACATTGATACATTCAATTCGGCCGTCTTTCTTGAACGTTGGAGGAGATGAGGATGCAGCCGTCAGATGTAGCCGTCAGACAAACAAGCACAGTCGGCAGTAGAATGCAGACTTTTTTGCGTAGACCAAACAGATGTGGGGTGGCGATGTATGAACAAAATAGATGTGCTGGGGAGAGCTTCGGTTAAGAAGGCGCTACACGACCGGTCGAGCAAGTTGGGGGCTGACAATAAGCTATGTATTCTAGA
>JADNRX010000767.1:0-23413 GCA_015501595.1 Hymenopellis radicata
ACTCAGGGAGCTGATGGAGGAGCTGGAAAACGGCCTTGGCTACTATTCAGACTTTGGAGAAGGAGCGTTCTTTGCAGCATCAAGAGGCTGGACGTCGACTCCAGGAGATGGAACGTTTGAGCCACTCTGCTGCAATACAGGACGACCGAATAGCGGCCCTACGGCAAGAAGCTGATGAACGCAACGACATGCAGGTCAGTCGAGTTTTACTCTGCGTCTGTCATACATAACTCAATTATCTTTCTGTCTCCAGAGTGAGAGAACAGGAGTACCTCATGCAAGCCCAGAGCGAAATCGAGGGTCTTCGGCAGGCTATTGAAAGCAGAGACGAAGAGATTGAGCGTCTGCGCATGGCAGCGACCGCTAACGAAGCGCCGCCGTCTCTGGACGACGAGATGTTGAGTTCGCTCCGGCAAACACACGCCCTCGAGCTGTCTGCGGCGCAGTCGAGAATCCGGTCTCTAGAGTCTGCAATCTTCGACGCAGAAGCGCGGGCGCACGAGCTGCAGAAGCAGGTTACGATGCTCGAAGACCAGCGGCCCGCGGTGTTCACGCCCTCGCCCGTCCCCTCGCGCCCATCGAGCCGCGGGGCAGCCTGCCACCTCCGCGCTCCCGCGTCATTGAGCAGAATCTCTCTGCTGAGACGCGGCATAAGCGGAAAGTGAGCTTGAGCATGCTCAAGGCGCGGATAGAGCGGGAAGGAGGCGGCGGGGCGAATGGCAGGCTGTCGCCCGTCATGTCGGTGTCGAGCCACGGCCATGATGGGGGCGAGCATCATCATGGGCGGCCTCAGTTTTTGGATGATTCGCATGTCTTTTGGTGTGCGTCGTGTCGTGGTGATTTGGTCATTCTTTGAATTACATACGGATGTAAAGATTTTGCGTGAGATGGTATCTGCGTACGTAGGATTCTACTTGATGGACCGTTGGCTGCCCATAGGGAAGACTGTCGGACGTATACCGCACAACACATAGTCAACCGTCTCCACTCGCAGTTGTCGCACTAAATTGTCGAACTTGAGTCTACCGAAAGCTGTTATGAGCGCAATCATACCTCGCTTAACTGGGTTTTTTCTGAAGTGGAGTCATATGCTTTTAACTTTTGTCTACCCAGTGGAGACAAGATGCTTAGCGACGAGCTGTTGGCCATTCATTGAATTTGTTTTATTATCTGGCGAATACGATTGATGTCCTGCCTGAATGTACTGTATACAGAGTGCATATTATGTTTCTGATTCCTGAAGCAACTAAATACTATGCACCGAAGAAGTACTCGTTCAGCTGTAATCCCTTCACCGAACTACTAACATCGAGGTGGATATTTCATTCCAGCGTCCTCCAATCCCATCGTCGACACACAGCATAATACGCTGCTCTATCTTCCGAGCAATGGACGGAGAAAGGACCAACTGCGTCAAGCCGGATCGAGTGTTCGTCTCTTTGCCTGGCAAAGGGCAACGCGATTCCAACGTCGACAGGATGTGGGTGATATCAACGTTTCTGTTGAGATCACAACCTTTGAAGTCCAAAATCCGTAGGCATGGCAGTAAATTGCTATGGCCATCTCTGAGCGTCAGAGCATCGAAAACTACCGAAGAGAGGTCAGAGTTGTTAGAACCCTAATCGACACACTACTGTCAGAACACGCTGTAACTAAGTATCAGCGAGTGTATCGATGGTATATAGACGGATCGCTTACCCTTAGTCGTAGTAGAAGGACTAAGGGTAAGCGGACCGATCGATCCAGTCAAAAAGGGTTAAGTTCAAGGAAGCGCGCCCTTACGTCATAGGCTAAGCTCAATCTTCCTTTCCCAAGATGGACCCACATTTATCCATATGTAGCCTTCCACGGTTCTGCCAACCACCCCAAGCGAGGACCTGAATGATAACTTGCGCGTCTATCTTGCTGCCGACCCGCGATATATAAACGAATGACGATACCGATGTCCAACTCCCGGACTAATGATACAGATCTGGCTGCTGTAGGCGCTCGCTCCCTCACAAAAATAATTGACTCGGCTTTTGCACTCTGACTTCCATCACCCCAAAAACCTACCCACCGCCCTTCAACTCCCCCCACCGCCCCTCCTATCTGCACCTACTTTACATGCAGCGTCTCCCACTCCCGGTCGAGCTTCTCCAGCTAATCACCTCGTGCCTCTCCAGCGACCGCAGGGCACTCTGCGCGCTCTCTCTTACTTGTCGCGCATTCCTGCCCATTGCGCGGCGGCACCCCTTCCGCACCATTGGGCCCTACTACCTGGACAGCCGCGATGCGCTCGTTGGGTTACGCCAGGCGCTTAACGAGCTACCCGGGCTTGGGGCCACCGTACGCGCCTTCAAGGTGTACTCTGAGCCCCAGGACGGCATCTGCGCCGACCTCGTCGGCATCGTAAACGACCTGGTCAATCTACAGGAGGTGGATTTGCGGTGGATGTCGATCCCAGAAGTCCAGGGGACAGAGATGATCGCAATGTGCGAAGCGTTTCAAGCGCGCCGCGTCACGGCGGCGCGCTTCGACAACCTTAGCTTTTCGCGTCCGCGGGAGTTTCACGCGATGCTGAGGTTTTTCCCGCTCCTCCTCTCGCTGGCGCTGCAGAATTGCAATATAGCGGATGTGCCTTCTCCGTCTCAGATTTCACTTGCCGAGTCGGAGTCGTCCTTGGGCTCTGCAGGACTGGCCATCACCTCTCCTTCGACTTCTGATCTTCCAATCTGCCGCCTCCAAATGCTGGAAATAGATCATGACACGGACGGGACGCGGCTGGTGGACATCCTCCTCCAAGAACAATGCCCCATAGATTTTTCCGGGTTGAGAGTACTGAAAGTAATGGGGGCGCATGAGCAGGGCTCCGTGGATAGCATCTTGCGCCGCGCCACAGCTGTATTACGTTGAATCTCGAAAGCTCCTACGTCCATCGCAGGGTCTACACGGTATGTTCCCGAAAATTTTCACTTCTCTGCCATTCATTGATCTTAATCTAGGCGGATTGACGTTCTATGATCGCAAATAGCATTCCCACGGAACGCGCGCTTGAAAAATTTTCCTTCATTCAACAACATTGTTGATCATACTCTACATCATCGCTCTAGAGAGTAATATCATAGACGTTAGCGCTGCTGGAGCCGACTCGTACGGTATTAATGTTGACGTCCACTTTTACGCGTACAAAGAAATATTACGACATTCCCAACGAACAAAGTGACTAAACTGGGAGTGTTTTTCACCCACGCGCTGTCGTAGGAATTGTGGAAGCGCACTCAAATCAGCGGTTAAAGTGCAGATAAGTTGTAAAATACGGCATTTTCTGGCCTTGATGATTTAAGAATATGAATCAGATACCCTTTATACGTGTCTGAGTGAAGCACCTTCAGGATAGACCAACGGGAGGTATATGTAAAGGTCGGTGGAGGCCTCACAAAACACTGATCAGATCAGTATCGACAGCATTTCAGGCCCCAGAGGTGCCCATAAATTCTGAAAAAGCTGTAGTAGATGTATATACTATGGTTTCATTGAATCAACATGATTTCTGGCAACACAGTGCATTGACGAAGCCACATACGTCGAAACGAGTCGTGGAAGCGTGATGTTACCCCGTGACTCTTAGATGCCAGAGTGTCACGCTTTGTTCGGGAGGTATCTACAGCTTCGTACATCTTCACTGCTTTGAGAAATGGTGTATTTATGGTGTATCTATATACTACAGCTCTTCCAGAATCTATGGGCACCTCTGGGGCCTGAAATATTGTTTTGTGATGCCTCCATCGACCTTTACATACACCTCCGTTGTCTATCCTCGAGGTGCTTCACTCAGACCGGTATAAAGGGTATCTGATTCATATTCTTAAATCATCGAGGTCAGAAAACACCGTATTTTACAACTTATCTGATTATCCGCCGGTACGGATAGTAAAGTTTGTGGAAGGGTCTTGGGATCTACGAAGTTTCGTGACGGTGGGCTTCCAAGCTGACATTGACAACCACACAACATATGCATTGAACTGTCTATAGTATATGTAAGAAACATCAGATGAATTAAATGACCAAATGCTACTCGTACATTTTAAAAAAAGGAGGGCAGTATCATACAACTGACAAGGGAACGTGGGGGACATGACATGACAGACGTAGCACGGTAAAGATTTTCGTAGTAGATATAAAAGAAGACTTGACGAAAAAAATTGTCCACGGGATCCCAATAATCAGAAAATGCCATCGCGCTTCGTCTTGATCTGGCGGAGGCGCTGGAGTAGGTCCTAAACATCACAATCAGTCTCTGTCGAGTCGCGCTAGGAAAGTGTACGCACCTCTGCTTCCTCCGGGTTGATCGTACCGTGTTTCCTCTCATGCTCCAGGCCGTTCTCGATGGAATCAAGAACGTCCCGGATAAGATCACGGTAGTCGACACCAAAGAAGGCGGTAAGCTTGGCGGCGCGACGGCGTCGAAGTTGGAAATCCGTAACCTCGGCCTTGGGAGAGCTTATCGATTCCGCGAGGCTGTACTCCGAGGCGAGAGAGGTCGTAGAGGTGCGGGCTGGCAGGGAGCGCCGGCGCTCAGAGCGGGCAGAGAGGCGGCGCTCGGTGGGGGTCGTGGGGTCGAGGTGTTGAGGTACTCGTGTAGCTCGGCGAGAGACTCCCTGTCATCCTACATACATTTAATCAGTAACGACAATCATAGACAACTTCTTCAAGACATACCCTGTCAATGATGTCGACGAGGGAGTTTCAAGGAGTGTTGGTAGTGGCTGTAGACCAAGGAACCACTGCGCGCGCGGACAGGAGGATGTGAATCTTCACTGACGCTGCCTTGGGACAAGAGATGACGACTTGACTCTGCAGTCGAAGGACGGCTGTTTCTCTTTGACCGAAGCTTCGCCAAGTTTTTGGGTGACGGGGGCGGGGACGGACCCGTCTCGGGGGGAGTACGCCTCCCAAACTTGGCAGGTAAGAGGGTGGGATCGGCGCGAGGAAGTTCCAAGACGGACGGCGAAGGACCATAGCGTGTATGATAAAGTGTCTGAGGCGGCGCAACTCCAATACCTATCAAGGTGTCGGTAAACAGCAAACATAGCAGCGTAACATGCAGCTTACCTTTTCCATTTTCTTACCCCGGCGGACATTGATAGCCTTCTCTCTGTCGTTGAGATCATCCTTAACTCTGTCTACTTCATCGGACCAAGCAGGGAAAGCGGCGACCGAGCTGCTTCGTCGACGCCTAAGCCATACTTTCTTGTCATCAGGGGAGTCCATCGCGCAGGTAGGTGTAGGAGGAAGGGGAGGAAGGGTGAGAGCAGTCTCGTCCAGACCGAGGACGAGATTGGCAGGAACCCGTGAGCCGAGGAACCGATGCAGCTTTGCGAGTTTATCTCGCTTGCGTCTCCTGATTTCCTCCTGCTGTTCGTCAGGAGACAAGCTCTCAAACAGCGAATGCGTAGAAGGTGATGGGGGCCTGTCGAAGCGCCGATTTGAATCGTCTTCCTCGTCAGAAAGGTCGATGAAAGATGTCTGCGGCGACTCTGCTCCATTAGGGAGGCGACTGTATGGGTGAGAGACTTGGCTCGTTCGCTCGCTCCCGACCTCAATGTAAACGTCATCCGGTGGAATCGAGGTGGAATGGCGGCGTTCCATGCCGCTGGGCGAAGCGGGTAAAGGCTTTTGGTGGTGGTCCTGAGAAGACTCTGAGACAGACATGGCACCTCTCATATGTCGCGTCCTGGGGCTAGGAGGCAGATCGAGGTAGCTGGGAAGGCTAGTGGGCATGACACCTGCACCAGGGGTCTGGCCGAACAGCTGTGCGAGCTTGCGCGACTTTTTGACGAGTTCGGCGCGGGTCTCGGGCTGGAGGTAGTTGGTCGTCGGCGGGAGGTCACCATGGGGGGACGCTCTCCGGAGAGCCAAGTTGGGTGATGAGCGGTATGCAAAATCTGGTTTGGGGCTGGTAGGGACAGGCGGTTTCGGGGAGCGTGAGCGTGAACGGACGTTGGTATTAGAATTAATGCTTAAATTATTGGATGCGTACGAGGTCGTGCGACTCGAGGGAGGCTGACTGGCGCTCGGCGGACTGGACATGATAGGGAAATGGGATTCCTGTGGTGAGAGCAGGTCGATAAAGGATGTGCGGTCCGCGGCTGAATTATGTCGGTGAGACATGTTCGATGATGCGTTGTACGCGGTACTGCTGATGCTTATTCGCGCGTCCTCCTCTGTCGTCGACGATGATGGTCGTGTCCAGTCTGAAGAAGGAGCCATCGTCACCGTCGATGTAGACGACCCCGACCCTTGTCGACTGTGGGAAATCAGAAAGGGCCGCGCCGCTGCTGTAACGACCACAGCAGGGTCGCCCAATCCGCTCTCTCGGCTATTGTGCATCGGGTGCATGCTGTTTCTCAAGTCTGAAACCACCATGAGCTCGCTACCATCACCACCATGCTCTCGTCCACGCACCTGATGCCGACGCACTCCTTCGCCTGGCCTGCGCCGTCATTCGCTTCCGATTCCTCGCCTTTTCGCGTAAATGCGCCAGCGGGTCCTGGCGACCACCGTCACGGTCCTCGCCCACCTTGCCCAAAACGCGACTAGACGAATATCATCATCTGACTGATCATCAGAACTTGATGCACGTCTCATCGGTTCACAGTCGTCGTCGTCGTCGTCCTCGCGGATCCGTTCGAGTCTGCGGTTTGAATTACTTGTCGACGGGGCGACTGCCAACAGCTGTACGGATTTCGCTCGCTTTATTATCTTGCGAACACGCGGCGGGGGTGACAGCGCGTGAATCCGGCCTTCTCCGCTCACGATGGTCGGATGGAACTCTGGATCCTTGGGAGATGTCGTCGACCATGCAATGTGCGCCGCGTGCTTCTGCCAGATTGCTTCCAACTCGGGGGAGACCCGGTGGGGAGAAACTGGAGTAAGCATCATCTGGACTACAACCTATAAAGCATGTGAGCACCACAGCTCCAACTCGTTAAAACTTGGCGATGGACGCCTGCTGACGTATTTACACTGCGCACTTGGTGGAGGAAGCTAGTACTCGTTCACCCGAAGCTGCCGGGACTGTCCACACATAATATGTCTGCCTGCTTCCGCGTGTGACGACCCTGGGATTCGCTTTTTCGACGCCGCACTAAGATTTCGCAAGATATTAAAACGTCACCACCGCTCTTACTTCGCTTCTCGCTTTTGATCGGTTGATTACAGCACATATGCATGACAACCTTGTCGACTTGAAACTACAGCGGAGATAAGCCTGCTCCTTCTGTCTTCTCCCGAGTCGAACACAGCCTAATACCGACGTCTACAGCTCCATGGATCGAATTCGACTTGTTACCCAGAATGCAAACCTTATGGGGACTTGCCCACACATTCAACATCTCATCATCTACTGGTATACACAAGAGCGCCACCCATCAGTCTAGTCCTTTCCATATCAACTCTACTATATGCGCACATCCTCCTCCCGGTACGCCACTACTGATGCTCCCACAACCCGACCGACATTTACCGAGTGCGCCACAAAACATCCTGGACGGTATAGAGTTTATTCCAAACATTACATACCATGTTATATATGTATACATGCAACCTATATGTGTATTATACAATTGATGCCAATAATTAAAAGCGAGCGACAGTCATGAAAAACTACAAACCAAGAATCACATCAGTCCTAGGTGGGAGAAACAGCGACGGGTGCCGGTTCGGGCAGCGACGGAGGATTGGGGATCGATATCGAGCGCCGTGCAATCGACTTGAGGCTCTCAGAGGCGGATTGGGACGAAGCATCAGACGCAACGCGTGCGTGCTCCATAGGAGGCCGCGCCACAGCCACTCTTGGCGGAAGGGGCGGCGGTACCGGTCGCTGACCAGCGCTGGGAGGCGGCGGAACTGGACGGGCAGAAGGTATAGGAGGGACTGGACGCCCAGAGTTGGACGGCGCAGGCGACTCTGAAGGCTCTTCGCTCCCGGCAACCTCAGTATTCTCCTGAGGCCCAGAAGCAGGACTCTTCCAAAGGCGATTGAACGGGTTCTTCGGTGGTGAGGCGGCGGGCTGCGCCGGGGCAGGAGCCACATACCCCATCGACATCACCTCCCCTTTATGACTGGCGTGAATCCCGGGTATAGACATCGTCTTCGCCTGCGGTTGCATTTTGATCGGCGCTGGGGCTTCCTTCACTTGCTCCTCCTCCGCAGGCTCTCCGACAGGGGAGAACGAGGAAGTCGAAGTATTGCTCACGGTTCTCCGTCTAGGGTCCTCGCTTGGTGTTAACGCCTCAGAGTCTTCCCTTCTCCGACCTTCAACGGCGGCACGCACGTCAGCGTAGCTGCTACGCGCACGGTGCGTGAAGCTGTCGATGCGTTGGCGGGCGTTATTTCCGACTGCGCCATGATCCGGTACTGCTTCCTTGTCTTCATCCTTCTTTAAACCGCCCCAGCCCCATTTCCTCATTGCCTCCTTGGCCGAATTACTCAAAGCCTGTTTATCGCCTGCTTTGGACTTGAGCGTGGATAGGAATGATGAAGTAGGACTCGAAGGAGATTTAGCGCGCAACACCTCCTTGACGGACGGGGAAGGTGAGGATGGTTCCGTAAAGGGGATAGGTTTTGCAGTCGATGGCGCGCGTTCTGAGCTTTCAGATGAAGAACGACTGCCGGTATCCTCAGAGAGACTAATTTGTGGCGGAAGAGGACGGCTTGTAGACGGGTTATTTCCATTGGAAGACGAACTGTCCGGTATGCTTTCAGGTTTGCTGGGAGTTGAATGCGACCTCTGCACTGCTTCAGGCTTCTCGATATCCACCGACCGACCCCGTTCCTGTTCTACTTCTTCCGGCAGGGATTTAAATTCATCACCACGAACTGTCGTGAACCACGTCCGACGTCGGTTCGTACGTGACTGAGCTTCTGACGGTGCAGAAAGAGATGAAGCTATTGCTGGCTGTTCAGGTAATGATGTTGATGTCGGTGTTCGTTCCTGGAGAGATTGTGATTTCTGGATGACAGGCGCCTCAGAGTCCGAACAAGGCTCTTCCGAACTATCCCCTCCAGGAGCAATGCCATTTGGCGGAGTGTCTTGACGTTCCCGCCTTGCAGCTCCCGACCAAATTCCACCGCGATGGTCGTACTCGAGGCTCTCAAAGAACGCAATGTCATCCATGTTTGGCATCACGATACTTTCTTGAATCTATAGGCAACGTAAGAGGCTGAAATGATTGTAGAAAGGAAGAACGGTCACGTACAATTTCCTTTAGCCTCGATTCAAGGGTCCCAAGAATCATACTCCAGGTGATCTGCCTGTCACTGACGATAGGTTCCACTTCCAGGACCATGCGCGGCGTCTGCGTAAAAGCGTACCAAATGCGATTGCTAGGAGGTCGTTTAACCTTAACGAGTAGGTTTCCCTCCAGCTCCTTCAGTACAGCAGCAAGCACTAGTTTGACGTTGTATGATTTGAACGTGCCAATGTTGATATTAGCTGTCGCCTCTACCGTAATGCGTATTTCGCCCTTGTAGAGAACGTGGATCTCCAACGACGCGTCTCCTTCCTTGGTGAGTTCCTTTAGCATGGGCTTGCTGAATGTAGGGTCGTATTCCCAACAGAGACTTCGGTGACGACGATGTCTGTAAGAAAGGTTGGGCGTTTAACCTTGGACAATTTCTTCATAAGACGTCCAATGATGAATGATTCGAGTTGGTCTGTCCTGTAGAAGCTGTAGAAGATGCGACCAAGCAAGGCATTGAGCCATCGCATGGGAATGACGTCGGGTTGCTCGTCCAAGGTGGAAACGAGATTGTTCATGTCGACGGGTTGAAATACGGAGGCCAATGGGGTAAGAGTCGGAGTTTGTGCTGGGTGGTCCGAGGCGTGAACAAGTGAGAGATACCAGTCCTCCATCTCGACATTGGAACGAACGAAGATGAACCATGGCGTATTGGAGTCGAAAGCTTCCTCCCTAGCGGCGTTCTCGACCTCCGCAACCTTCCGCTTAACAGACTCACTCTCGGCCTCCTTCTCCAACTCGCCCTCTAGTTTCATCTCCTTTGTTATGCTAGGAAGGGCGGGCGATGATGATTTGGGCTTCAGACATATCGCGTTCCGTTTGGCGAATAGTTCTCCATCCTGGAGACCTTCGGGGTAGATGACAACGTCGTGGAAGCCCAACTGTATCGCCGCCTCGCATTCCGTCATGCCTTCATCCTCGTATAGATACAGAATCTTGCCCTTCAAGACCACATACCACATATCCTTCGGTCGGGAGCGTTTGGGATCTTTCGATCTAGCATCCAAGAAGGAGCGCACGAGGGTGACGTATCCGCCGTCAAACTGCGACTCCTCGAACGTGCGCCGCATTGTTAGCCAGCCCTTCCGGGTCTTGGGCAGGTCATTCACGTCGTTGGGCGTTGGTGCCGCTGGCTCAGGAGTGGCATTGTCGTCCTGTGTCTCTGCCTCGAGACTGTGGCGGCGTCCCTTGGCGACATCAAGTTCCCCGACGGGCACCGACGTATATACGGTGAATAAAACAAGACAGGCGAGGAGCAATGGGATGAACGTCAGGCCGCCAAGTATATAGGCGTAAAGGATGGCCTTGAATGACATGGACGTGTGGAATGCAAGGCGGCTATGGGGCAGAGGCCTGCGAATATGGAATGCTGTGGGCTGTCGGGGACACCAGCACGGCGTCGAGCGTGACAAGATAGAAGGCGTGAACAAGGTGCATCCTCCAATGTGATGTAAGTAAGGGCACACGTGGCTGGACGTGTCTCCTGAACTGGACCACGAGCGTTGAATCGTTTTTTGAGCTCGCAGACTCAGCATTTCTCTATGTATTCTACAACAAACAGCATTTCAATCACACCTCCCATCAGCCGGCCCATCCTTCCACCTCTCATCCGTGCTCTTCAACGAACAATCAAACGGCGTCTTGCCCAGCTTTTCGTTCACCGCATTGTGCCTCTCGCATAACCATCTACTGAGCGCCGTACGGCTGCTGACATCGGGTGGATGCACGTCAATATCCTTTCCAAAATCGTCGGCGCAATGGTTGCAGGCGTATAATAGCGGAATGGCGCGTAAAAGCATCAGCATATTTGCTCGATGGGTGGGTGAAGGTTTGTCAGGGTAATACGCGGCCGTCGTATGCAGGAACGTCCAGGTGGACCGCCCGAGCTGTTCAACATCCGGGGGACAGTTAGCAGGAGGCTGGTCGGGTTTTTTGGCCTTCTGAACCGCGCCAGTTGGATTCCAGTTCCTGAACGCGGTGCAGGACTTGCATGGCTTGCCATCCGCGCCCATAACCATCCCGCTCTTGGACGGCGACGCGTTGCTCATCGTGGGGGCTAACCAAGTCGAGCTCAAGGTCCGGTTTGTCAGGACTCGGGGATGCCCGGCTTTTCCCGAAGAGGCTTCTCGGCATCGCGGCTTGCTCTTTCCTTCATCTCAAGGATGCAACCATCTAGAAAGCGCGTTCAAAGCGACACGACTTCAGTACAATAACACTCATGATCTGGGAAGCGGAAGATACTCGTTTTTCGAGACATCACTCGCGTCTTCAGAGCGCCAGAAGTCAAAGCTGATTTTAGGACCGCAAGGAAACAGCGCTCAAATGAATAAATGGTATGTACCCACTTGAAACTGTTGGTGACGCCGACTCGTTCACGCAATCGCACCATCGCGTAATGCAAATGCCGCCTCGGTATAATCCGCATCCTCGACGGCGTCTGCGTCCCAGAAGATATCCATACCGCCAGCTTGCGCATGGTTCCGAAAAACCTTTTGTATCCAGCGAATTACATCCCTTCTGCTAGATGGGCAGCCTCATCTTCGACCTTTCCGAACGAGGGAAGCCATCTCGCAATATTAATATCGATGCTAGGCTTCGACGAAGTCGGCGAGCATCATCGAGAATCTCGAAATCAGGTAGAGCAATCCACATCTTCGCCGTCAGGAATCAATGTTAATGCATGAGATCGTGAAGTGTTGCATTTTGATCACGGCAACTGGACCAATTCTGAGCGGCTTCGTGAAGCTCCATCAAAGTTTCAGGAAGAAGAAAACGGTCCAGTCCGAGCATTTCGCAATGTCATTTGCCTGCAAGGTCGCGATACCTAATTCGATCTTCCTTCAATCCCGCATACCCAGGGCCTTCACTAAGGCCGGGGAAGGATGCATACGTTTCCATCAAATTGAACTTCTTCAGTTCTGAAGCCAAAGAAGAACAGCTAGCTTGTCTATAAGCTAGTCAGTCTGCGGGAAGGCGGGTGACACGATACCGAATACTGTAAGAAGCGTGTAGGAGTGTCACTTCATCTCTTCCTTCCTGCATATTTCCGGATGGCATGTTATGAGAAATAGGCTCATCGAGAAACTTGATGGATTCAATATAGGTCAGTCATATCAGAGGAGACTTCCTTGTACGAGCGATAGCGCAAAGCTGCAACACTTCTAGCCTGTGGCGTTTCGTGGAAGGGAGGCTCGCCTCGAAGTATTTGCTCTTCTATTGCGATACTTGGCTGATGAACTTGACATGTAGTAAGCAGAAGAGAAAAGAAACCTACTGGCACCGTACATATTGGGCGACGACGAAGCCGGTGCGCCAGACGCTCATGGGAGAGATACAATGGCACGGGAGGCAAGTCATCGTGAGGGACGAAGGATATAGATGTTTGCTGTATGTACAGGATAAGATCAATACGAAAACGCTACGGACAGAACAGAGGCCGTACTGAGGCCTATTCGGGCTGGGACGTTGCCTCGAGAAGCCGAAGGGGGAAAAAATCGCATTACCTGCAACCTAAGGGGATAGCGCAGACGGAGCCGGTATGCCAGCCGCCCACGAAAGATGTTACTGAGAGTCGAGTACTATGGTTACGTCCAATACACAGTAAAACAAGACCAAGAGAAAATGGAGGAAGACTAATTACCAGGCGGAGGCAGTGAATAAGAGCGACCTAACGTGAGTCTACGGGATAAAAAGCTTGATGAAAGGAAGTGGCGGATTCAGGCTGAGACGGTACCGAGAGACGTATCAAAAGAAATTCCAGGCATCAAGCGGACGAGCGGGTCCAATGCACTTGGGAAAAACGAGTGAAACGTACACACAGCAGAGGTCATAGCTGGTGCGCTACGAGCCTGCACGTAAGAGTAAGTACTCGGGATGAGATGTTGGGTCGATGAACTTGGCATGTAAGCAGAAGAGAAAAGGAGAAGCGTAGGCGATTCCCATTGGGCGAAGACAGTGCCGGTGCGCCAGACGCCCATGGGAGAGCTGAGCAAGAACACAACACGGGGAGGCAAGTCGTCATCAAAACTTAAAAGAAGTTCCAGGTTGTCAAAAAAGCTTCTAGTCAGAGCCGCAGTTAGTTCACTGCTGCCAGTGATCCACACAAGAGAAAGCATCGACAGACACGGGGGAGTCCTTCACGAGCAATGGTATATTTTTAGAGAAAAAAACAGCTTCGTGACATACAGGCGGGCGCGCTCTCGCTGGACCACATGTCCGCGTGTAATGAACCGTAAAGTGCACATGAGTTGACCAAGTTGCGGTAAGTCAGCAAGAAACGATGTTCGTCCCACGTAAATCCGCTCATTGTGCTGACCGGAAGGCAGATGAGAAGATCCACAACCGGACAGTCAAGCACCAAGGATACGTACAAGCCTCCCCTCGGTCGAGTGGAAAACGGGCTGTTGCAGGTCGACGTCGACGAGTCCACGTATACCTCGCAGGGTGACGCCGCGATTCGGGTGAGTCGACCGGTGACAGAGGGGGTAAAAAGCATTCGCCGATTTGTGGATTCAGGCGGAGACGGCGCCGTTGCGTCAAACACCTACGGGAGAGACGAGCAAGAACAACTTGAGGCAAGTCGCCATCAAAAGAAATTCCAGGCATAAAAACAGCTGTTTGCTGCCCCGAGTGTGCGTGAAAAGGCAAAGAGAACACTCATCACAGCACAACAGACGACATAGCTGGTGCGCTATGATCCTGCACGTAAGCGTCCTCGGAATGGGACATCGCGCCAGTCAAGTTGACATGTAGTAAGTAGATGCCAAGAAAAAAAAAATCAAATTGCGTTTTGCATAATTGGGCACAGACGGATACGCCATATGGCCATGACCACGTCAACGCAACAGAGGACATAGCTGGTGCGCTGCGATCCTGCACGTAAGCGTACTCGGAATGGGACATCGCGCCAGTCAAGTTGACATGTAGTAAGCAGATGAGAAAAAATCTCATCGCTTCTCACTTCGAATTGGGCAGAGACTGAGCCAATACACCAGATGCCCATGGGAGAGACGAGCAAGAACATCGAGTCAGCGGAGGAATGAAGCATATAGCAGTTCGCTGCACATACTATCAGGATATGCTGGCAAGTGGGATCTGATGAACTTGAAAACAGTCACCCGCCAGCACTGCGAATACAAGCGTGCTCCAGCCGGCAAGTTGAGTTTGTGAACTTGAGAAGAACTTCAGGGAGAAAAAGGAACCAACAGGAGTGCCATTAGGCATAGACAGAGCCGGTACGTCACACGCCCATGACAGAGAGTAAAAGAGTTGAGCAAGAACACCTCTTAGGCAAAGTAGCGGGACGAAAAACAACTTGCGAACCGGAAGAGAAATCACACAGACACCTGAAAGGGTGAGCTACGAGGCACCTGTTGTAGGAAGCATCATCGCAGCCGTGATTGATACGAACGTAGTTGGAAGCACTGTAGGAAGGGCTGGGATCTCGAAGATGAATGGATGGGGACAGCGCTCATGGCGCGCGAGCAAAGAAGGGAAGCGGTATTAGACGGGCAGACGTCACAGTGACCGCGAGGGCCGACGAAAGAAAAAATGTTATCTCAATACCATCAGATGGCGAACAGAACAGATAATCCACGCGTCCACGGAAAGGCATCATCACAGCATGTAGAAGGGGTCTGAGATGAAAGGAAAATAGTTGGCTCATTTCAGATTATAACAGAAGACATAGCTGGTGGGCTACGAGCCTGCATGTACGATGAGGCTGGGCGCTGAGATCTGAGACGTTGGGTTGATGAGCTTCACATGCAAGCCGAAGAGAAAAAGGAACCTCACTGCGAGAAGACACACAGGGACACGATAGTTGAGACGCCGATTTCATTGGTCGGCCATTGTGATTCGTTTGAAACTGAGGCATACAGACAAGAACCTTGAGTCGGCAGGTTCTGTAAGCTGGAAGGAGGCTGAGAAAGAAAAGACGTTCACAGGTTCAAGTTCGTTTGCCGACGGCGAACAGGCAATTTCAAATATCTTATCACCTGCTTCCACCATGTCATTGTTAGACACGGCCGTGCGTCCGCTCTTCCAGCTTCCTCTCCACCATGTCGATGTCTGAAAAGGACGGGCGTACACCCTCCACGAAGGGGGCCTCTCTCCCACAACCCGTCAGTGTCACACCTTCCAGTAAACCCGTGTCGCGTGGAGATGCTTTGATACGTTTGTACACATGGTTATTGGTTATCCTATGGATCCTATACTGTTATACCTACCCGCCCCCTGGCCGCCTCGGGTCCCAGAAGGCAAAGAAAGCAGAGATGTGTCCTCAAGTGGGCGCTGTGTATCCAGAAAAGAACGCAGAGTTATACAACGCGATGTCGAACGTTATCGGAACGGAGGCGTTCAAGGATAAGGCGATTGACTGGCTGGCTGGCGCTGTCCGAGTCCCGTACGTCTATCGTCTGCGATTTCTAAAGACGTGCAATGCTGAAACGGTTTTCTAGTACTGAGTCCTTCGATGGCATGGGACCTGTCGGCGTTGACCCACGCTGGGTGCCAATGGGCGCATTCCATGACTACCTCCTTGGCGCATTCCCTCAGGTGTACGTCCTTCCCTTCATCCTCTTTCAGTCATCTGACGCGCTTCGTATCTCGTTAGGCACGCGACTCTGTCTCTCCAGAAGGTCAACACGTACGGCTTGCTCTTTGAATGGAAAGGATCGGATCCGTCATTGAAGCCTATGATGCTGGCTGCTCATCAGGATGTCGTGCCCGTACATCCCAACACTGTCGATGAATGGACGCATCCGCCTTATTCTGGCTATTTTGATGGTGAACTCCTCGCCCACCCTTCCATGATTGGCACTAAAGATGTAACTATACTGCAGGCACCCGCATTTGGGGTAGAGGATCGTCTGACGACAAAAGCGGCTTGATTGGTATTATGTATGTGTACTGTCCAGTGAGCTGCTTCTCGATTGACCTTGCTACAGGACTACTCTTGAAACCCTCATCGAGAAGGGTTTCAAACCAACTCGGACAATTGTTCTTTCCTTTGGTTTCGACGAAGAAGTTAGCGGAAATCATGTAAGTGCTCTTGGCTTGCATTCGAATTTTCTTAACGTGGACGGACATGCAGGGTGCGGCTTACCTCGCCACCGCTATGCTTGAGCGTTATGGCGAAGACTCTTTCGCATTTGTAGTCGATGAAGGAGGTACAAGCATAACCCTTTGCACCGACCTGGCTGACTTCAAGTCCCTTGTAGGAGGATTCACCGACATATATGGCACTGCTTTCGCCACACCTGGAATCGCAGAAAAGGGCTACATGGATCTCATGATTGAAGTCGCCGCTCCTGGGGGTCATAGCTCTGTGCCACCGGCTCATACCAGCATTGGTATGCTGGCAGCGCTCTTGGTCGAGATAGAGAAGAATCCATACCCGTTGGAGTTGGTGCGCCTTGCCTTGTGGAACAACGCTTCCGGAACTGATACTTCTTTAGATGCGTGAAGACGTCTTATATTCATCGCTTCAATGCTATGCTGCACACGGTGCCTCGATCCCTCGTCGTCTTAAACACGCTATCGAAAAGGCTGCTCACTCCGACAAGGGTTTACGCAAAATTGAGAAGTTGCTTTTTGATGAGCCGTCGTATGCTAGTCTGGTCCGCACGACGCAGGCCATTGATCTCATTAATGGTGGTGTCAAGACAAACGCCCTACCGGAGCAGGCGTATGCTGTGGTAAACCATCGCATCTCCACACGCAGCTCGGTGGCCGATACTATGTCACGGGATACAGACACGCTTTTAGACGTCGCGAAATCTTTCGACCTTTCGTTCACTGCGTTTGGAGGACACTTGTATTCTCCATCGTCCCCGAAAGGAAGCTTGGCGCTGAGCAAGGCTTTCAACCACTCGCTTGAGCCCGCCCCACGAACCCCTACAAACGTGGGCGAAGGAGGAAGTGAGCCCTGGGAACTTTTGAGTGGGACGATAAAGGCGACGTTTGATTCGCATCGTGTCGATGACGACGAGAAGGAAGACATCGTCGTCAGTCCTGGAATGCCGACCGGTAACACTGGTATGCGTCCTGGAGTGCTTTCAGAGCGGTATACTCACGGCTCTCCAGATACAAAGTACTACTGGTCGCTGTCGGAGCATATCTTCAGATATAATCACAAGAACTCGTTTGGTGCTGTTAACAGGCTTGGCGGTGTGCACACAGTGAATGAAAGTGCGTACATTCTGCTTTTGCTATTGATTATAAGCAAATATATTTGTTCCTTTAGATATTGAAGTTGAGGCCTTCATGGAGATGATCCGATTCTTCACGATGTTGGTGCTAAACACGGATGAGAGCTCCATTGCGTAGTTGTGCTGTACATTTTCATGATACAAAAAAACTGAATTGACTAGGTTACACTCCTCTTCTTCAAACGATTACCTTATTCCAAGCTTGACCCAGCTTCGATCGTGATATAGGTGGCGGTTCTTCGGGAAGTCTCTTTGGCGCTCTTCTCGTGGTCGTTCAATCTGTTGTGGTGTGCACCTTAATCGCCAGGGCTATGCGCGATATCCGTCAAGAACAGGTTATGTGCTAACCGGAAGCATCTTAGCGAGGTCAGAGGATTCTTAAAGATCGAATTTGCTCTAACGGTCTTGAACAGCTTTCTGAGATGCGTATCACGGAGCTTGAAGAAGCTTGTCCAGTACCTGTTGCCGCCGTGAGCCAATCGCACTATAAGCTTCATCTTCCATATTCACATAAAGCTCCCCGATGATGTCCCGTCTCTCACTGTTAAAGTTCGATGACTCACACACTAACACCTTTCATGAGGTGCTCTCAATCGGGTAGCCATATATCACCACCTCCAGGCGAAAAGAGCTCACCCTCATCCTCCCATCAACCATGGCCAGCGCTGCGTATGTGACGTCTCATTCAACTATCAAGAGTTCTACGACCATACGATGCTTCCCGATCGGTCTGTAGAGGATATCGAGACAGCATGGATTCGGGCGCAAGGTTTCATTCAACAGCACATTGTCTTGCCGCTGAAGCAGGACGGGTGGGAGACAGAAGTTGATAGTCAGGTTAACGGTGGTGCTCTTAAGGGAGCTGCGTACGCACAGGCGAGTAGAGTGAAGATTTTACCACGGTCGATATCTGACTTGTAACGTGGACAGAGGCAAACCTTCTTCAAAGATGCTCAAGGAGACACGATGTCTATAGTCATTCCCGCTAGCATTCGTGATCTGCTCGATGCGCAAAACCAGACGTTCTGGGATGTCCAGTTCAACTTTGACGAGGCCCAGATCCACATCCATGACGACGACACACTCACGTCCGACTTGCCGTGCATCGTCGACTACATCCATCTCCTACAAATCATTCTCCCGGGTTATCTCACGCTGGTCTGCGACGAAGGGACCTTGAAGCCCGCCATTCGCCGTATCCTCCCTGGCGTGAAGTGGGTGGAGAAGCGGCGCGCTATTCTCACTGAGATTCTGGGCGGCGCGGAGCATTACGATGAGATGCTCTGGGCGGCGCAAGACCACACGCGCGCATGTAAAGATTTTGCCCCTGCTGATGCATACGACAATTATGATGAGGCTTATGAGGAATGGGACTCGGATGGGAAGGCCAGTGATGGCTACTCCGGAGAAGGACCGGGGATGGATTTCGCGGCCTGTAGCCAGGAATGCGGGTATTGCGGGAGATGTGACTATTGATGACTGACTCTGAGTTGTTACCACCACGGGAATTTATTGCTATTTGTAGTCTACTGTACAAGTTGCATGAGTTAACAAGGTCTGAATATGAATTACTTCTCCTACAAGTTACATTCAGTATGTCCGAGGCTGATGTAAAGTATGAAAATGTTTAGAGGAGGCAGGTGGGGAAACAAAAGGATGCTAACACAACGGAACTGCGAACAGTGAGCAAAGAGACAAGCTCCTTCACCGCCCGTAGGTAATCATGAGAGGGAAAACAAGACAAACGAGGACGCGAGGGCGTCGATCGACGCATTGACCCTGAACAATCTTGGAATTGTGCACGTAGAAGACAAGCATCGCATTAATGGGGTAGTGGTAACCTGGGTCGTTGCCAATCGAAGAGAAATACTTCGACCCGCCGGGGGTTCGATTCCCCCTTAATGCACTAGTTTCTTCTGATAGGGATTTTTTCAGTGGTGATAATTTCCTGCTTTTACTTAAACTGTTAAAGACTCGTCGCTCCGACGCTCCCCAACTTATGGCGCGGTTCTTTTTGCATTCCAGAAGCCTAACCGGGTATACCTCAGCTTGGATGTCTTTCCACCTACAAAGCGGATGTCCTTGCTCGGTGTGTTATGTTTCTCTGTTTCTCAAGTTTGAGGGACCTGAGAGTTCAGAATCGTCCTTGTGTCGCATAAACATCTGCCTCTCACAGCAAGCAGCTCGGGTCATCCCTTCCACAAACACTAATCGCAACGACGAAAGCTGATTCTTAAGACGATAGGCCGATCGCATGTGTAGTTAGGGGCTAGTGGACACGATCGAAGAGGCGTTTGTCAGATCCTTTCTCCTTGACGGTCAAGTCGGAACCTCGGTATGTTGCTTGCAGGCCCTTGGTTTTTCAGCTCACAGTCACGCTGACAGGTTGCAACAAACTCGCTAAAGAACATTTGTCGTCCGACTCGACGTGCTTAGCAGTCTCGTAACGCGTGCAGTCCGAGTAAGTCACTCTTAGTTAAATGAAAGTCATGTGCGGGACTGATAATCAGGCCTAGCCTACTCTCGAGTCGGAGTCTCGTTAAAAGAGGTGAAAGACCCCAGTTTTGCATTGAACTGAATCTAATTGAATTCCAGGCATGGCGGATACTACGACTGAAAAATATTGTGCCAACTGCGCCTGCATTTTACTTCAGCCTGCAGAGGATTCTGGTGGGACTCGGACAGCGCGCGTAGAGGAACTTCTCCGTCAGAACCATCCTCCGCTTGACCTTGAGCTTACTGCGTTTCGCAAGATTGCAGAGGACACGCGCACTGCTCTCGAAGATCTGGACACAAAGATCTTCCAAGCACAACAGTTGCTCGAGAATCTCCTCTCGGCACGCCAGCGCGTGCAGTCGCACTTTGAAGACACCAAATTCCTCCTCCACCCCATGCGTTCCATCCCAATGAACTGCTCACCGAGATATTTCATCACTGCATCCCGAAAACTTACGACTATGAAGATCCCGACGTGGTTGACCCGCAAGGAGCACCTTGGCTTTTGACTCGGGTCTGTCATCGCTGGAGAGAGCTTGCCATAAATTCACCTCAGCTGTATATCTCTTGCTCGATTTCGACAAGCATGTGGGCTTCATTACGGGCCGGCAATGTGCATACAAAGTGGGGCTCTTTCTCGAGCGGTCTAGAGGCCTCCCCATGACGATTTATCTGGAGAGCACGGAAAGTCTCAAGGATCATCCTGTGCTTCCAATTCTTGAAATCAGCATTCCTCGTTGGAGGCATCTCGAGGTAGACCTTCCACGGTCCTCCTTGCAGTGCCTTTCCGGCAACAACTTCTTGACACTTCGTACACTCAACCTAGTCGACAAAGACGAGGAGGAGTGGAACATAAATGTTGATGTATTCAAATCAGCAAGTGCGCCCGTCCTTCAAAAGGTATCCGTTGGTAGGAGGCCGCGGCAAGCTCTGCAGCATGTTGCACTTCCTTGGTCTTGTCTCACTTCTATTGGGTATTTTCCCGTCTTTGACGCAGATGATTTGAAAACTTTGCGCACTTCGACCAACTTGGAGGATCTCAACGTGGATCTCGACCTTTGGGTCATCTATACTCCAACTCGTGAAGTGCCGCCTACGGCGGCTGGAAACCTTGCTTGAACAATGGCAATAAGGCACATTGACATATCGGGTATTCAGGATGGCACAAGAGCAACATTAAACTGAGGCAAGTACTGTAGACGATGCGGTATACTGCAGACGATGTAATAGGGAACGAAATAAACAGAGTCGAGAAATACTAGGTAGAGTCGCTTGAGCAGCAAGTTGGGCGGACTATCTACGAGGAGTTCACGACAGTTGTAATCCTAAAGGAGCAGAGAGTGGCCGATGAAGGATGGAAAGAAATGCTCTCACGTCTGCGGTACGGCCGTGTGACTACGGAGGACATTGCGATGCTCAGACGACTCGTTATTGGGCATCCCGAGTGTCCGACAACAGACGTTAACGATGGAGAGTGGAAAAAGGCTGCTCTCGTGACGCCCCGCCATGGAGTTCGAAGGGCTTGGAACGATGCGGCACTGCGGAAACAGTGTCAAGAGACGGGTCAGCGTTTATACGTTTGTCGGGCAACCGATGCGATTAATGGCAGAGATTTGACCTTGGCAGAGGAGTATGGATTGGCACTGCGCAATAGTCAAAGAACAGCTACAGGAAGAAACAGAAGGTCAAGAATGACCTGGAAGAGACCGTCATTTGCGATCGAAGCTCGGGTGATGGTGGAGCGCGAGGGACGATCGTGGATATTATACTCGACCCCGATGAGCCATAAATCGCCGATGGAGAAGCTGTCATACATCTAAAACATCTACCGCTGTATATCCTGGTCAAGATGGAGAGGACACGGACGTCGCAGCTGGATGGGCTAGAAGAGGGAATCATCCCAATTCAGCCAAGAGAGAGAATGATGCGCATTTCGGTCCAACAACGCAAAGGGCCACCTGTATCGCGCTCAGTGAAGCAGCGGCAATTCCCAGTGACGTTGGCATACACATTTACAGACTATCGCGCACAAGGCCAAACGATAGTTCCCGTAATAATCGATCTCGCGACACCACCCGGAGGCGCCCTGAATCTGTTCAATATTTATGTAGCATTGTCGAGGAGTTCTGGTCGGCACGCTGTACGGTTGCTGAGACTTTGATGAGGCGGTCTTTTTGCAGGGCCATTCGCCGGAATTGTTGCAGGAAGACGACCGGTTGGAGAAATGAATAAGGAGACAATGGATTGGTGGGACAAGATGGGAGCAGATCATACATAACGTAGTAGTGTAGTAGTAGACGAAGCAGGCAGCGGGGCAAAGGACCGGACCAGAGTTGCCGCCGGTTTGTACTTATTTGTGATATTCAAGCCGGCGGTTAATTTCATAGGTGGAAGGACCTTGACAAGCAAGGTGATCCCCGATATTGCTTCGCCGCCTTACCATCACCGACGTCTACAATGCCCCCGGCAATACTAAAGAGCTTTTCTCTGCATTGGCCATTCCCGCATTGTCTGAACTCACCCTCAAATTCTCCCGCACCTCGGTCACTCTTCATCTCCCAACGTCCCCGGTTCCTCTCGGGAACCTGACCAAGCTGAATATCACTTGTAATATGAACTCGCATGTCGAGAACACCCAGCATTTCTTAAACTTCCTCACTCTTACCCACCATGTTGAATCATTGTGCATTTTTGATGATGCGATGACAGTCGAGTTCGTTGACGGTCTCAATCTCGATAAGCTCGCGGACGGGCTGCCTGTCAGGCTGCCATATCTACGCATCTTGGACATTGAAAATTTTGCGTCGGCGCCTTGCCTTACCGAAGATCTCGACCCTCTCTTCGAGATGCTATATTCCCGACTGCCAACCGTGATGGTGGAAGGAGGAAAAGGTCAGGAGGAGACAGCGGCTAACACTTTTTGCACTGCTGGTAGGGATGGCAATGGGCAGAATGCATTCTTGAATGAGACTAGGACGGAATTTGATCCAAGATCCAGGTTGGCGGAGGACCACTGCAGGTGTCTGGAAACAGTGCGGTTTCCGCGTTGGTTGTACGTTCAGACGAGAAAGGAGTGGCCGGACAGTTTTCTTGAGCTGACATCGAGGGCAGAACTGAAATGTGGCGTTACTGTTGATGACATCGATTCCTAGAAACATGATTTCCATACTTGGCGTATTCACTAAGGTTCAACTGTTTCGGGAAAAGCCCATAATTATAACCGGTCGTTGTGTGAAGAGTTGACTGACCTAGATCGAAGTCATGCATCCCGGTTCGGGTTGAAAACAGGGAGGTAGAAAGACGCCACGCCTGTGACCCGTCATGTGAGGTGACTGCTTCGGGAATCTCTAAATCTACCTTTCCCTCCTGCCACCATGTCGGCGAAGTCGAAAATTCCTCCTCCAATCTTTGTCGTTTTGTGGA
>JADNRX010000768.1:0-23403 GCA_015501595.1 Hymenopellis radicata
GGGGAAGGAGCGTACCTGTCTAATCATCTTCGTGAGCGGCACGACGCGCGAGTTGGCGTCCTCGATGAGCGCGGAGAGCCGCTCTGCCAGCTCGTTGTCCGTTTTGATTTGAGCGCGGTGCGCTCATCCTTTGCCGTGTCGGGTTTGTGCTGCTGTTCCCCGACGTCGACGTTGCTGGCAGAGTCGCTCGGGTCTAGATCTCGTCCAGCGTGCGTCGACGGGGGAGGTGCAACTTCGGACATGTTATCAGGGGCGGAGTGGTATGTAGTAGATTCTGCCGTTGTAGTAGGCCGAAAATCAAGGTTTTGAGGGAGAGAGTTGGCGGGTTGCTTATGCTGAAGTAGGGAGCGCAGCCAGTCGGTATTTAAGTACACCCTCGACCGGATGACATTGGAGCATATGACGAGGTGCCACTTTGTATGAGGAGGTGGCGGCTTATAGTATGCATGAAGACGTGGAGGTGATGTCGTCAGAACCAAAGGTAAGCTCTAAGAGGTGTGTACTGAGACGTAGACGCAGAGAGAGATGGAGACGATTCCGAGTCAATTTGTTGGAGGAGCCTGGAGGAGCATGCTAGATAGTTCACAGACTGAATATGAGCAAAGAGTTCAATATCATCCTAGAAACCGAAATCTAAGACCTATTGTTGTTGTCATTGTGACTGATGCATATGCTCCGTTCCAGCTTGAATCGGTTTTAACGCGCGAATCACTGTAACGCATGACGGACAGATGACGAAAAACTGCGTCTGTGGTGGTGTAGCGAGGTCATTGCGCAGTGACGAAGTGCAAATGAAGAAGAAAACAGATACACCGACCGATTCAAATCTTGACCTTTTTTTATCTCTGACCATGAAGTTATCTAAATCCGACTCTGTTGTATAGCAAACCCTATCAAGAAATTACACTAATCACTACACATCAACAATCCACTGTACAGAAAACAAAATTACACGCCTCGATTCAACGCTTGACCTTCTTATTAGCAAGCCCTTGATGATCAAGTGGAAGTGTCCCAAGAGGCTCTCTTGCTCCCCCCATAGTCGAAAGTCCCATCCCGGGTCCAGGTTTGCGTCTTTGACAACGTATCAGCACAGATTCCTTCCAAGACGAAACAAACTTACGGTGCACCATCCACGCCGCGCTTCACACCCATCGGAAAGTTGAAGTTACCCGTGGGCGTGTCCGGCCGGCGAGCGCGTTGTGACGCAGTCGTCGACGCCTGCTGCTGCCGCTGTTCTTGCAATATCGCCTGCTCCATTATCGCAACCCGGTTCTGATTCGTCACCGTCTTGGAACCAGAGGGAGGTTTGAACGACGCGCCAACGATGCTGTTTTCGACGTTCTCATCTGGCCGCTGGTTCTGATTCGTCCGTGATTGGGAATCAGACGACGACTTCAACGATGCGCCAACAATAGTGTTATCTGCACTCGCTGCCTGCTGCTGTATCATCCTTTCAAGATTCGCGCGACGTTCTGCAACTTCTTTGCGCCTTTTCCTCGGGAGTGAGCACTGGAGCCTCGCGTCGTTGAGGAGCAGGTTCCTCGCGCTTGACTGGGGCGCATCGTTTCCCCAAGCACGCTTCGGTCCACGTCCGGAGGAGGTTCAAATGACGGAGGCGTAATTGCCTCGTCCATCGTAACATCTTCTCCCTCAGGTATGATTGGCTGCCCAAGATCAGCCTCCAATTCCGCGTCATATAAGCCGTCGTCAGACATTTCGGCGAAGTAATCGGGTTTCATTGCCGGCGATGGAAGGGGAAGCAGAGGTGGAGGCTTGTGGTATTGGTCGTGGAGGCTGCTGTTGGATTGGTTGTGGAGGAGGTGGTGGAGGAGCAGGTCGCCTGCGGCTGCTGAAGAGGAGCTGGGCGTTGCTGTTGATTGGATGAACGCTGCTGTTGATTGGAGGAACGCTGCTGTTGAGGCTGAGGCTTTTGCTGCTGCCGAGGGGGAGGCGGTTGTGGAATTGGTGGCTTCTGGTCAACCTCTGACGGCTCCTGAAACTCTGGGCGTCGATGAAGTTTGGTTGTGTCAAGTGTCGGCTAGAAAGTGTTTAGACAGGTGGTATCGGACATGGATGCACTATCTCACCGATGGAACTTTCACTTTGTGTATATCTCTCGTGTAGATTTTGTCGTAGAGACAGTTTCCCATTATGTTTCCGAATGCCCTCAAGGCCCGCTTCAGCCCGTCGGTTACCGCCTCTTTTTTGCACTGTTTGCGATTTCAGTAGGCGTCAAGTAAAAAGAGAAGGAGCGTACCTTGTCAAGCGTAGCCGACTTGCCTTTCATGTTCTCCGCTGTACCATTTCCAACGTCCTCGTGAAATACGCCCGTCCCGACCAGTGTTACTCTCACCACCGCTGTAACATGCATGGCGATACGGCCATTGTCGTCGACATCGATAAAGTCGGTAGTAAGGGAGACGATGCTGGAGCTCCAACCGTCATATCCAAAGACCTCATTGGCCAAGTTGATCATCTTCCACCCCTCGACGTATGTGAGTTTTCCTCCGCCGCCAGACCGCGTAGAGATATATTCAGGACCGAGCTTTTTCTCGAGCACTTTCTGGAGCTCAACAGGCGAATATGGTGGATGCGACGATGTCGAAGGCACTGGATTGGAGGTTCCATGCATAGTTGGACTGAAGGCGACTGGGCCAGCAGTCGTCAAGTTAGGATGTTGGTTTGGGGTAGTCATGTTTGCCTGAGCTTCGTATTGTTGAATAACGTATCACTAAACTTCCCGCCATCCAGCGTGCCCAAAAATTGAGGCTAATAACCAAGAAAAAGAGACGGCGATGAGGAGATGAGAGTGGGAAACAAGTGGCGATTGTGACAAGTCACACGGCTAATGAGCGTGTTTGTGTCACCTGATCGCCCTTACTGACTCAAAATGAGTTCGTAGCTTCAAGACGGTTCATGTTATGGAGGATATACATATTGCGAATGCATCTAATGCTATGCTATGCGAATGAACAACTTTTCGTACACAAGAGGCAACGTCATTGGCATAGTGACCGAGTCTTTACCCCGGCTGAAGAGGAAGAAGCAGCCCAGGCTAACACCAGAGCCCATTGTTTTATGCACGAGAAGACTCGAGTTGAAATGGTGACAACAGTCTATCGGAGCCGCGTCAAGAGATGGTGAAACACTGAGTGTAAATCAGTACGCACCAGGATTTGAGTAGAGGATGTTGTATGGGGGCGAATGACAGCGCTTTACATGCAAGAGGGACACGACAAGGCGAGCTAGACATTACCATGATGGTAGAAGCTACGAGCCATCGACCGCCCTGTACGATTTGCACGCAAGATCACTCCAGCCAATAGAGAGTATAGTCGACGAATGAAATTCGTTTCACATGCAAAGCGGCACGACACGGCGAGCTAGGCTTTACCCATAGCACAGGGAAGCGAGCTGTCGAACCGAGTCGTCCAGACAATTCACATGCGAGTTCACTCGAGCCGAATTTGGGTCTGTCGGTACTGTCATGCTCGTGAGTGGAGTTGGTGACTTGAAGAGAAAGCAGATACGCACCAGCACGACATGTGGTATTGTAGCATGAGCCGAACGACGAGCTTTTACATGCCAGCGGAGATCTTTCAGCGAGCTGTCGTTTCCCGTGTCCGGGAAGAAGCCTCGAGCCGATGTCTCGAGCAATGCATTTGGCGATGTAAGGATCATTCCAGGCATAGCGTTTACATGCCAGCGGGGAACATAACAGCGAGCTAGTCGTTTCCGCTACAGGGAAGGAGCCTCGAGCTGTTGTTCCGCCAATACGTTTGGCACGCAAGTAAATATTAAGATAGTGTCCTAGAAAGACGTCAGGGCTGTCTTGAGATGAGAGACGTTCGTCCACATACCGTGTTGAATTACAGAGGACACAGGGGGCGAAGGTTTGAGTTGACACCATGGCTTGTCAAGAGCTGACTACAAGGCAGCAACGTCAGAGGAGAAAGATCATAGAAAAACTGAACGACCATGAAACCGTGCTGGTCATAGGCATAGTGGCTACCCACCTTACCGACAGGACGTGGGTGGGTGGGCATGAGGGAGATGAGACGTGGATCAGGGCCTTTATGAGCTTCCAAGGAGTCAGGGCTGCATGGCGTGCCAGGCCAGAAGAGGCCAGAAGCTAACATGCCAAGTCACTGTGACCATCAACGGCGCTAACGTTCAGTTTAAAGCGATCCACTGTACTAAAGGATGCATCAGTCAAAGACATTTTCACGATCAGAAATGCATACACGATCGTGCTTGAACGAGCTACATCCTGTTGGTATTGCGTGTAGGAGGGTCATTTCTTGAGGAGAGAGTGACAAAGACCGTGACTGTTTTTGTGGGGGCTCACTCCCTCGATATCTTTAAGCGCCCAAAGAGAACAAAAAAGCATCCCAAAAATGGTACAAAGCGCAGAGAAGAAGCATAATTGTTGTTTGAGACCACGGGTCCGACTCTTCTTGCCGAGCGGAAATAGGACTGGGGTGCATTCTATCAATGTCAAACAGAAAGGATATGACTGATATGGCGTGAACACCGGAACAAATACAGTCGATTAATGGAGTGGGCAGAAGAAAGACATCTCCCAGCTGTCCACTGTTATTAGTCTATTGTCAGAAGACTCCATTCTGAAAGAACATGGTGAAATGGAACAATTGAGGTCCACTTTCGCACTCAAAGGGTACTTTGGGCCCTTTTGACAGTACGTGTCAAGCTACTATCATGAGGGAAGGAGCCAGACTGTGGCGTCCTGCTTACATAAACAGTTTCCTTCACGGTCACGCGCGCGTATGTTGGATATGAAATTACAATTTCTTTGACTATCACCACCACCACCATCGCCGCACAATGTCCCAAGAAGACTGTCCGCAAGGCTCTCCCATCGTTGACGCCGACCTGCTCGAGGCAGCAAAGGAGAATGTGCAGCCACTTGCTACTGGCCGTCGTGTAACCGCCTTGTCCTCCATATTGGCGACGCCGCATGCACATCGCGAGTCGAAGCTCGCCTCCACACGGAACCGGCTAAGAATCAATGTCGACCTGGCCATGGAGGACGAAGACGAAGACCCGTTAGAGGCGTACTGCCGCCTGGTCAACTGGACGATAGAGAATTACCCGCAGGGCCACAGCGCGGAGTCAGGGCTTCTTGAGCTCTTAGAGGAGGCGACGCGGGTGCTCAAGGACCACAGGAATAGGAAATGGAGAGCTGAACCCAAGTATCTCAAGCTGTGGCTCTTGTATGCCAGCTACGTTGAGAAGCCGACCATTATCTATCGATTCTTGATTGCAAACGACATCGGAACAGACCTTTCCCTTCTTTACGAAGAGTACTCCGCGGTATTGGAACGCGATGGACGGTACGTGGTATACTGCTTATTTCCTTTTCTTGAGCTCATGTAGTGATAGACGTCAAGAAGCAGACAAGGTGTACAAATTGGGTATCGCCAGACGCGCAGACCCTCTAGACCACCTCAAAGCACGACACGCAGACTTCGAGAAGCGCATGATGTGTGCAACTCCTGTTACTCTTCCCGAAATCGCGGTCCACATCCACGAGCCGTAGACCCGCCACTCTCGTCACCACCGTTAATAGAACACCCACCCTTCCTCTTGCCCCGGCTACCGCCACTCCCAGATCCAACGCCCCGGTACAGGTCTTTGTCGACCCATCTGGTGCAGCGTCGATGGAACGTAATGCTTGGCCAGACATCGGCACACGTAAGACCCGCATCAAGGAGAACGTTCCCCAGACCAAAAAGATGGCAGGCTCGACTCTCAAGCAGTCGAAGCGTACCGCGTCTTCCTCGTCTACATCTGGTTCACGCATCGTGCCTTTCATGGATCCCCCTCAGCCCTCCTCGTCGCGTATCATCGTGCCATTCGTAGACGAGGAACCCACGGTCCCAGCAACCCCCAAGTTTACGCCTTTCCGAGATGAGGTTCGTGAATAACCGCTCAACAAATTACTTAACTGACGCTTAATAGACTGTCTCCGTTACCTCACCTGTTGCTCATGCTCCCGATTCGGTGATGAAAGTGAAAGGCGTGGACATCGCGTCGTATGCCGAGGCTGAGGTGCTGAGGAAGGATCCTTTGAAGAATTACGGAACCGAAGGCTTGGGGTTCGATGACACCTTACCATAGAGAAAACCGGACGGGGGCAGTGCTACTTTCATTCATCTTTTTATTCTCGTATATATCCCGGTACCTATATCTTCGAACTAATGAGGCTTAGCCCCAGTGAAAAGTCTGTCGCAGATCTACGTGGGAAATCGAGAGATAGCGAGTCCCTCGCAGACTCAAGATATTTGGCGAAAATGTGCGAAATTTGCGCAATGGTTTGATGGGAGAATAACGTCAGATCGAGACAGCTCGTGGCTCGTCGCGCCCAATTGTGCACTCACTACGCATTGGTGCCTTACCTAGCAACAATTAGCCCGCCTCGCCGATCGTTATTCTTTCTGGGGCAGCCGACGCGCGTCGCATGGATTGGATGAAATCTGGGATCACATTTGGTCATACACTACAACATGCATTCATAAATACAGTACTCTACAACCTAGGTGAGGAGACAGGATAAATTTCCTTGGAGTAGCAGTGAATCTGGGTAAACACGATGAGTGGGATGTGCCACAACAACGACTTGTAGGACTTACAGGCAAGAGGCCTCGGGGGGCAGTAGTCCAATGCTTGTTGGACTAACACTAGTCAATGGCATCAGCAAAAGCTGGTGAAAATGCGGCAACACGTACGGATGGAACACTTGTGACGGCGACGGCCAAGCGCGCGATGACGCGGACGACGACGGTGTGGGGAAAATAGTGAGGTGGTATGTGCCCTGCGAACATTGCGGTAAGTGAGACACATGGACTGGAGCAATGCAGAACGACAACTTACAATTTGACTATGCCAGGCATTGTGGGGAAGGAAGGAAAGAAGTGCAGGGCACGAATGGGATCAGGTTTCCTTTATGTTTGGGGAGAATGCCGTGAGGCCGCCTGACTTGACGAAAATAATTTCAGAAGAGAATCAAGGCACCTTCGAAAGCAAGCAGAAATCAGCAGAAATCAGCAAGAAATCAGCAAGGAGAATCGTGTAAATTCGAGACTCTTCGAGAGGACCCGTCACGAGCTCATCAGATTCTTCAGAGCTCGCTGACGCCCTAAGATTCTCGATCCGTATTGCTTGGCACTCGCTGGTGCACGATCTCGGTCGCCATTGCCAGACGGACTTTTCACTGGGCTTAGCCGAGAGAGACGGTGGAGATACCATTAACCTGAGTAATACAGACAAATGCGTTGATCAGGGAGTGATTTCCAGAGGATCCCATGGAGTCCGGGGCCACTGTACTGCGCATCTCTAGTGTGCCAGCAAGTGTCTAGCCATATCGGAAGGGGTACAGCACCCCATGGAGCCCTGGGCCAGATATTAGTTCAGATCTAGTAGTAGCGGTAATAATCCACTTGAGCAAGGTGATGTGACGTCGCCCTACTCCACCATCTGTGGCGCACAATAATCGGTCCTGTAACCCTTTTCGTTACGTCCAGCGTCCTGGAAACTGGTGTCGCCTGTCTGTCCGGGATGATGGTGGTTCCCCTTGCAACCTAGCGTGTCGGAGGTTTTAGCGGTTCCACAACCAAGCCTTTCTGGACGCCACAAAGCGCCACATTGATGTACGGACGCTAGCGTCGTTCCTAAAAGGGAAAGACTTGAGCGTCTCGATGGCCAACGACGAAACGATCGGAAGGACGAGGCGCCAGATCCCGCCACACTCCCAGTCACATCACGTAGGACTCCAAATGTGTACCAACGAACGCCTATCCAGATCGGAAGGAGTCCAGTCTGTAAATTGAGCATCTTACCCGCCGGCAACGTGTAAAACAACAAGCCCAGAAGGCAGGGGGAACGCGATTCATGAAGAGGTTTGGCGAAGCAAGTTAGCCATTCGAGAAGGCGATCCGGCAACCTACCAGATGGTGAGGTAGGTAGGTAGGTAGAAGCCGGCACAAGGTCCCTAGCAGGAACGGCCGGGTGTGAGTACATAGACGACTCGGAGTGCCGTGCTTTGTGGCTCGACCATGCGCGAACGGCGGTGGAAACAACACTAACCCGTGCGCGGCGGTACTGGGGGTTGGATTGGCAGACTTTCTACGTGCTGGGGTAAGCAGGCCGGACATGCGTTTTGAGAGGCCGAGAAGCTCCCGTAGACGGCGGATGGAAGAGGGTTGCAGGTGCGTTCAAAGCCGGTGTAAGTATGGATCCCGCAACTTCAAGCAAGCAGGAGAGATGATTACCGTCGCGACAGTGCATCCAAGCCGTCGTGTAGCCTCACACCGAGATTTCGCAACGATAGACTCCGATGCAGAATCGGAAATTCTCAGGTCGACTGGCCGTAGCTATAGGAAAATCAACACATACCTGAAGCTTAGTTGCTTATGAAGCGTTCGGGGCGGATGTCAAGGAGAGAAGGGCCTGTCTCCCTCGGACATGGAATCCGTCCAAGACGTAGAAACCGGGGAACAAGGCCAGCAGTGATCGCGCTGTTTACCCCGGATAAGGACTGCTTTCTGAATCCGACATTCAACTGCAATGGATCATGTCAACCTCACAACGACAGTCTCAAAGACGGACCACTGTTCTGGTATACGGGTAACCTCGCGCGTTACGTTTTTGAACGCCGTCCTTGCCGAATCCTCAGCGATTAATCAGAGAACCGTTCAATAGCCTCATGGTGTACACGATTCTAGTTGCCCTTCCAGCCGCCAGCTCCATGTTATGCGGGTTAATTCGGCAACTGACCAAGAAAGCCTATTTTGGAACGCAGGTAGAATGCACGCACTCGTCGGGAGCAGAGGGTCCTTTATAAGGATCGGGGCTGATAGGTTTGTCGGCAGCGATCCCTCAGCTCCTCCTCAGCCAGCAAGATGTTCTACCGCTTCTACGTTGTTGTCCTCGCTCTCATTCTGGTACTTGGAGCGTCTGCGGCTCCAGTAACTTCCGCTGAAGCAGTTTCCGCTACTGTACAAGCCACCAGGCAAATCACTCTGCCTGAGGCAGCTCCTACTGTGTATGGGGCCAAGTTTGAGTATGTCTAGCAATGTGTTTGGCGTTGTACATGATCCTGACCGCTCGATAGATGGCTTAGAGACGTCTTGTTTTCCTCCCCATCATTGCAAGCGCGCGAACACAAAACAGTGCGCCGCCACAGGGCACGCCGCTTCGGTCCCCATCCTGTATGTCTTCTGTCCTACTTGTTCGTCGATCCTGTTCTCATTCGTCATGCAGTAAATGGCTGGATATGCATTCACACTGGCTGCTATCATAACCTATTGTTATCTATCCCAGTCTGCGTGAGTACCTTTCTATCACCTATCCCATGGCATTCATATCTGACTATGCTTCAGTGTGCGGTCTGGCCCCTTCGGAAAGAAACCTCCATTCATTATCAAACCATGTTGTACAAGAGAAAGGAATTAGAATTATTTTTGACACGATGTTTCGGCTGTGTGATGTACGACCGCTATGAATATAAAACACATCTTGAACAGACTTGTAAACACCTTGTAACTGCATGTTCAGCGGCTTGAACACCTCGCCTGGCCTCGTTTGAACGTGAATGGAAGGGGTTACCTAAGCAGGCTTTTTTCGTGGAATCACCCTCTCGTTCCTCGTCTTGTCGCCGTCGACGACGTTGCCGCAGTCAGACCTGTGCTGATTGTGCATCCAAGTCCACTGCATTTACCCTCTTTTTCCACCTCATTAATGGCCATGGATCCCCAGTACACGCAGCAACCGGACAGCGGTGTTGCTCCTCATCCATACCTACACGAACCGCTACTTTACATCTCCAATCTGCCCGCCTATGTTACCGATGAGAACCTAGCGGTGGCCTTTGTGACATGCGGTCCATTCAGGCCCAAGATCGCCCGCGACACCGGTGCTAGTGTGCTTGCGGGCACCATCGAGTTCAAGTTTTTTGGAGAAAGGTGCGCGATTTCCTGGCTCGGATTGGCCAGAGAGATGCTCACATCGTCCTAATCCAGCCGAGAAAGCCCTCGCCACCCTCCAATCACGTCCAATCCCGGGTCTGCAGACTGCAGTACCCCTTGCGCTTTCCCCGTACCCGGCCACCACCGATTTCCCGACTCCTCTGCCCCCGCCGTCCGCCCTGCCCCGCTTAGTTAAGCATATGCCGCCTGGATTCGCCGATTCCCAGCTCTACGACCTCTTTCGGCCGTTTGGCGCACTCGCCTCTGTCCGCGCGCACACCCAATTCGGTCCAGACACCGGTATGGTCGAGTTTTGGAACGAGGACGACGCCCGCATGGCAGAAGAGGCCATGCACTGTGCTGAAATAGAGGGCCAGAACATTGCTGTGCAAGTATACCAGCAGAGACGGACTAGTGGCGCAGAGTTCAATGTTACTGCACCCGCATTTGTTCCCTCGGGCAACGTATTCCAGTACACAAATCAAGTCAGTTTCACTTGTTTATTTTCCTGCATCCACAGACTCACAACTTTGCAGCAATATTCTCCACCTACACCTCCGCACCGTCAATCGTACAGTCCGCGGAGCCCACCAGCCCCTGTCCCCTTCGTCCACGGCCCTGGTCAACAGGTGCAACTGGCTCCTCTTAGCGGTCCAGGATCAACTAGCCATAGCGGTCTAATCGATCCCTGCAATCTATTCTGCAAAGTACGCGACTGTTTACTAGCACATGTCTTATTCTAACTCTCATACAGAACCTTGATTCCGACATCGACTCAAATATTCTGTTTTCTCATTTCCGACACGTGAGTTCCGCGCTTTCTCCACGCGAACCGATCTAATCGTTTATTAGTATGGACAAATCGTCAGGTATGTCATTTCAGACCGTTGGCACTCGCAATATCTCAATCGTTAAAGTGCTCGTGTAATGCGAAACGAGAATGGTGAAAGTCGCGGCTTTGGTTTCGTCTCTTATCAAGCTCCAGATCAAGGTCATTTCACTTTTCTCAACGCGCTTTTTCCATCTCCTCATGATAGCCGATACAGCTGCTGCCGCCCTGCATGCGATGAATGGCGTGCAATTGGGATCTAAACAGATCATAGTCAGATTACATGAACCCAGGCAACTCCGCCAGGAGAAGTTGGCTCAACGATTCAGCGGACACAACGGACATCCGAGGAGCTCTAGCGGCGCGACTAGTCCTACTCTTAGTGAAGGTGGCGAGAGCATGGGAGGTTGGGGTAGTCCCCGGCAACGCTCCGTCACTCTAGGATCTCCCGGCACCCACGAGAAAGAGCGAGGACGCCGTGGTAGCGGAAGCTACTATAACGTGAGCTCCATGTCCACGAATGTCATAGTCTCTGTCTCATCCCTCACTTAGGCTGCTCTCAACGGCACTCTCAACTTCTCCATGCGTTATGATGATCTTTCGAGCCTTACCCCAGTCGTACGCAAGGAGGTTTTGACGGGTGATCTCAGCCGTCGGGTCAAGGCGATGGGAACGGTGGATCCCGCCAACATTGATACCCTCGTAGACGCCCTTGTTGGCATTTCTCTGAGCGATGTGGTAGCATGCATTGAAGACCCTGTCAAGTTGGCTGACAAGGTCGAGACCTTGAAGCTCTCGCTGAATATTGCGTCTCCGCCCAAGTCGCGATCGCCATCTGTTCCTGGGTCTCGCGACTCTAGTTCGGATCCTAATAATCTTGCCGCCACCGCCAGCGCACCCGAATATCCCTCCACTCCCATCTCTGGTAATGGATCGATATCAACGCCACCCAGAACCTCATCACCCTCTGGCTCTGTTCCGCCTACATCCGAAAGAGACCGGATGATTGCCGCCGTGAAGAAATTGGAGACTACCCGGCAATCCGAGCTCACCGATCTGTTGATGAGTCTACCCAAGCGCGAGCGCGCCATGTGCCTCTTCAACGTGGAGGTCCTTCGTGCCAAGCTTGACGATGCGAAGTTGGTGCTAGAGAGTGAGGAGGACGAAGCCGCCGCGAATGAGACGCAAAAATTGCCTGTTACGCCGCAGTCGAAGAGGACAGCAGCGAAGGTTCAGGACTCGCCTGTGACTCCTGATCTGTCATCGAGGGGACCGTCGGCGACGTCGTCACCTATGCCCAGTACTCCCGCTGGCCCGACTCATACCATCGCCGGGCTCGCCAAGCTTCCTGCAGCTGAGATCATTCGGATTGTGTCCAGTCCCACAGCAAGTATCCCGGTCGCCAAGGCTGACCCTCTAGTCCAGCAGGCGACAGACGAGTTCATCGACGGACTACTTGATAAGCCTTCATCCGTCCAAAAGCAACAACTTGGCGAGAAACTGTAAGTGTTCGTGTTCCAAGTGAGATACTGCTATTGATTCTCTACATCAGCTTCAAAGTGGTCAAGTCGTTTGGGATCAAAGGAGCTGTGGGTCACCAACCGTCATTCATCCGTTTTCGGTTTCTTACCCTTGTTTTTCAGCCCAAGATCACTGTCGCGCTACTCGACCAAGAAGATCTCCGTGCCCTGGCACATCTGATGAACAGCTACCCTGCTGTCCTCAAGGACAAGGCGCAGGCGTTGGTCGTGCCCAAATAAGCCAAAATCAAGGTCCTTGCGCCACGCCTCCTATACATTTTCCTCATACTCTAGCATCCCAACACTCATTCCTGCTTTCATGGGATTTCCAAATGATATTTTTTATTGCTACCCACTTGGATCTACATTTACCCTTACCGTACAATTAGTCTTCTTCTTTTTTCCCGAGCTGTCCTATATACTCTTGCCTGCTTTCCCATCCCCCGCTCTCATACTGCCGACCCGCTGCCATTGCTATCCGCACATCACCTGTTACGAATTTTGACGACGTTCCTGATTAATATTTTTCTTACCGAATTGTGTTTTCTCCGAGTATTTTGCATTCAGTTCGCGTGGATATATAGGTATTGGGGTTGATGAATATGGATTGTTTTACAATGTGTGGCGGTGGTTGATTGGGGATTCGTGGAAAGTCTTGCGTTCTTCGGTGCCGCAAGGGTAGGACGGCGATCAGCTGTTGTGCCTTTAATGGTCATGGTAGCACGTGTAAGTGTGGCACGAATTACGGAGTCTTCATTCTTAGGATTAGGATGAATGTTCGGCGAAGATTTTGTCCGAATTGGGTTGCTTCTTTGTTCACCGCAGTTGCTCACGGGCCCTAATAGAAGTCTAGGTGGGGAAGTGTGGCGATGTCTACTACCCTATATCTCTATACACCCCATTTCCAGGCAGGCATTTGTTCGGCAACAGCCTCAGTCGGGGAATCCGAAAGAATGTATCATGCGCGTCTAACAGGCCACACAGACTTGCTAGTCGCCGTCTTGAAAATGGCGCGGGCTCCGTGTAGTCCCCACCTCGAAAATTTTTCGTGTACGCGGTGCTCTCTAGTTCAGGAGCAGCGATCAGCGATCATCAACTACATACTCGTAGCTGCTAGTCTGGCTCGGAGCATTGGACCCACCATGCTGTGCATACTAGGGCGTACCTAATTCCGCCGGGAAGGAAAAGGGCACTGCACTGCGATACATGTGCTATGAACCTACCGCTTTTGGTTTCCTTGGATGTGGGAGGGGTCCAAGTAGGCGTTCGGCGCGTATGAATCAAGGGACGCCTATTGAAATGGAGTGAGTATCATCAGGAACACAGTGTATATGGACGGTGAATCCCAACCCGGTGCTCTTACAATGACATTGTGCAGTCCGTAGAGTAGGGTCGGCATTGCAAAATCGGGCGAACAATGGGATTTTAATGCCTGAGGGGGCCTGAAGTACGTGGAGATGGACGGATATGGAAGTTTTGACGCGTTGTGTGTCCAGTTGCGCACGGGGGACGGTGGACGGTACTGGTTATCAGCATCGCCAGACTCGGAACGGTACTATCAGATCATCAGTCGGATGTCATTAAAGCGTGGATGCCAACTATTCTATCGCACCCATGTTCTCTCCATGAAGTTAGGACCCATCTGATCAAAGAGGACTCAAGTATTCCTGCAGGAGACAATAACCCCACACGACCTTTTGACAAACCTGAGTGTGTAGACTGATGCAACACGCAGGCGCGAGAAAAGTGGGGCAAACATTGTAGACGGTTATGGGTGCATATTTGCCATGAGTCTGCCTCGAGGTGATCTACAAATCCCAGGTCAGAAAAGACAATAAGAGGGGCACGAGGCGGGCCACAACACTATCGAGCGTGCACATCGGAGAGGTCAACTTCGCCCCGGAGATGATTCATTTGCACCAAATGGACTGACATGTTCCGCATGTCAATCTCGGAGAACAACAACCTATCCCAGAACAAAGAAAGCTGCAACTGAATGGAGGGTGATGTACTGAATAGGGTATGATTGGCGCCGAACTAGCTGACTCGACTTCGTGTGACTCTGAGCTCGAATCGAAGCACCTGGGTCTGGAGACCTGAAAAGAGTATTCCTTGTTCAAGTCCTTGCACCGGTCGTATCAAGGCGGCTTTCAAGTATCTACGAAACGTTGCAAGAACGATGGCAACTTGAAGCGCGTGCATGACGCCGTCGATACCATGATGGGATTCAACTGATTGTCCTAGTCACGGTCCCTTAATACACCTCGCGTTTCGGTGATCCAGATCACTGCATGCGAGCCAATAGTCTCAAGGCCCTTTCAGTTTGAAGGCCTACCGGAAAGCCCATTCCGCCTTTCAGAGCCGTAAAGGGAGATGGAATCAATGGGTCGTCCACACGGTCCAAACGTAAGAGAAAAGGAGACGAAAGTGCGCGCTACATGAGCCAGAGAACAAGTAAGGAGCAAGCCTGAAGTGACGAGAGTAACGAGCGGAAGGAAACGGGTTGATCAAATCTGGCAGTCCCGAGCTATACCCATTTGGACAGGCCCGGACAGAATGAATTCCTCGATCACAGATCCCAACTTGGCCACTGTATGTCATGATCTGGCAACCGTATAAAGATTTGCTAATAATGCTGTTGGGAACCTCTGGCGCCTTTACCTCCTTCCCCCTTTGTGGCCTGCCTATAAAACACCATGTTACCGCGGCCATTCCTTTAGTGATCCCGGCCCCTTCTCCCAGGCGATGCGTTCTGCTGCGACCAACTCGTCGTCTCTACAGCTCCCTCGCCAGCTGGAGCGACCACCGTTCCAGCCCGAAAGAACACGCCAGGCGCTCATATCTGCTGATCCAGATTTGGAGAATGTCCCCCTTCCATTCATCAGACACAGCCTGCGGGACAAATTCCAAGAGTGCGTATTTATCGTGCGCCACCTCTCTTTCCTGCTAAAGACATATCTTAGAATGATGAATGGACGAAAACAGCCTGTCCCCTTCTCACCTTCCCACTCACTGTCCTGCCCATCTCATCCCGACCTCTTTGACGGTACCGCTGTTGAAGTCATCGGCAACGGCCTCGTTCCCCACACATGCCTTGGCGATATGCGCGCTCAACGATCCTGATCAGCCTGCGCTTATATTTCCGATACACTGCCTCGTGTTTTCCGCGCACTGCAGCCTCTGCCTCCCCCCCTACTACGATCCGAAAGAGTCCGCCATCTATTTGCCAGTTCAAATACTCCAGCTCCCCTCGCCGCGCGCGTTCGTCATCCTATACGAGTACATGTACACCCAGCGCCTTGATAGTGTTCTAAAAAAGCTCATTCCTCTTCCGCCCGACTTTCTCCAAGACTCGCTGAGTCACACCGCTGTCATTGAAGCTCGCGATTCGAAATCGACCATGCTCAGACTCGGTATGCATCTTTATGCCTGCGAGAACGGGAGCATATCCGGACTCATGAACCATGCATCTCATGTGAAGGACCTGTGGCAGGACATGGTCAAACTTCGCATGTACATGCTTGATTTATGGGACACACTTGATCTCGCATGGGACATCGTCGTGTGCGCGTTCCACTTAGCGTCAGGGCGTCGGAGACAAAACCCTTTCGGGCATCGTGATTTTGTTTAGCGGGCTGTCTTGTTACTGTATCCATATCCGTTTTGATGATACCCGATTCGCATTGCCATGATCCCTTGACGCTACCCCATGTATCACTAAAATTCGCACGGTCGTCGACGTTCTGTATCAATTATATTATTATGTCTTGCAGAAATTCTCGCTACACACGCCTATTCAGAATGTGGCGCAAATTATGGTTGATAAAGGTCCGCGATGTGATCAAGATCGGCATAGCTGTGATATATCAGAAATAGCTTCTATCCCGAAGACGTGGCGCATACCAAGCGATGATCAGTTGATGTGGACATGCCTGCCCAGTTGCATGGAGAACTTTGGCTTCAGTCCAAAGAAAGTCACGTAAAGGAACCTGCAAATAACGTTCTGGTCAATATTGGGGTCTCAAGATTCGCTCTTCCCGCACACACCCTGGAATGATGGTCCGTCGCTTGTGTGTGTCTACGTATTACCATCGCTTGTCAAGGGGGTCACCGAGCTCTGGCATTCTAGAACTCACGCGTTATTCTGGGACCCTGTAGGCTAGCAAAGAATTGGTCGATACGGAAGAGCATGGATTAGTTTGAAGTGGTACTCACTGAAATGGCATGACGGTTCGTTGCCAAGTAGTAGTAGGCGGCCAAGAGAAGTTGCGGCCACGAGGTGACGTCATGCCTCGTTGGTTCCGCGTGACGCGCTCGGTCTAGACGCGTCGCGACGGCAAGACAGGAAAGTTTTTAACAAGCGAGTGTGGGACGAAGGGTGGTATGTTGAGTAATTCCTGTGGTTGCGAGAGAAGGCGAGGAAGCAGTAAATACGTGTGAAGAGCAATTCAGCCAGAGGGATGATGACAAGTCTACCAAACCCTACTCGACATGACCCAAGTGACCAAAATTATTGTACTTGTCAGACAGAATTACGAGTTATCGCGTTGTAAGCCAGGGAACCTCGTCCAGTTACATCCCAATTTTCGACACGGTGGTTTGCAGATTCGCTGGACTCGGAGATCTGCAGGACCCAAATCGACTTGCCCGAAATCAGTCTTGAATTGGCCGTCCGTGGGCGTAGCGGCATATTCAGCGTTCAAGCATTTCGACAACGATGTTGCGTTAACGTTTCCACAATAGATATCGCTACGACGGTGTAGGCATTTCCACCTAAGATGCGGCGCTTAAGATTCAATCCATCATAACTCGCCCACCCTCAGTTACCGTATGTAAGCCGAAGCGCGCAGAATTTTATTTAGTATTTACCCTCGAGCATATCTGACGCCTCATGCAGTATGTTTTCCACCTCTGGGAATCTTGCTTGGAACGAACATTTGTGCGCGCAGAAACTTACTTACATGTAGTTAATTAAGTCTACGAAGCCCCAAGTCGACAGCCGCTGTCGGCGCGACGGTGCCATCGGTAAAGACTCTGGGACGGAGATGAGTACAAGCAGCATTAACCGTAGAACTTTTGCACATACTCAGGATGCTCGTCGCCGTAACAACTGGAAACGTCCATGCACCATCGAGACCAGGACCATGAGGCACTCAAGAGTACCAGAGACCCTGAAACTGAATATATACGCATGTAAGAAAAGGGAAATGTCTACACACCTTGCACCTTTCGTGTTGTCTACGATGGTCACACTCAATGTACCAGATGATACAAGTATTCCCTCCAGTACAATCTTGTCCAACGCGCAGTCCTCGTCCTACCGGTCGTCATGCTTGTGCTAGGAGTCGAGTCGTCCGGGCCCGGGAATGGGCTGTCCTCGTTCTCATCCTCATTCGGGTATCGTATACCTCGTTCAGGCATCCTAATCATCGTCCTGGTACCTTAGTCCTCGTCCTATGGGTCACACTCGTCCAGTGGGTCGTCCCAGTTCAGCGAGTCATCCTCGTCCAGCGGATTGGCCACGTCCCTTGGGTATCGTCCAGCTCGAATGTCGTCACGTCCGGGTGTCGCCATCCTGGGTGAGCTCGTCCTCGTCCAGCGAGCGGTCCTCGTCACTAGGAGTCGTCAGTCGCCTGGGTATCGTCCAGCAGAGTGGCCTCGTCCTCCTCGTGGGCCTCCAGTATGCCCATCGTCGCGTATCGGGAACCATCGCATAAGGTGACAAGACCTGCTCGTGGCAAGGCGCAGGCAATGGGAGAAGGGCGACCATGACGGTGGCGGAGCAAGAGGCTGAAGGAGGCCGAGGCATACGTCATCGATTTGTGACTTAGACGCGAAAAGGAACCTTAGACGCTTTGGCAAGCCAACTAAGACAGTGTTATCGACCGAAGCTCAAAAATAGGCGAGTCCCTGCCAACACCTCTCAACATCTATCAACAGAATCAACCTCTACCGTTTTCTCCCAACAGAAAGTTCACTGAGCTGTAACTTTGCTGCGACTACAATGGCAACTGTTCCTGTTGGGTCCAACGAACCCAACTCCTTCACATTAGCATTACTGTCCAAAGACCACGCTCCCCTCTGCTGTCTTTTCCGCTTTCCCATTACCCGAAAACGCCGCAATATTCCCTCCTTTGTAGCTGAAACTCTCAAAATTCTGGACGTTATTCGACTTGCGGGACTCTTCTTCGGCATATTTTCCTTCCCTTTGGGTTTGGAGACCGAAAAGCTACCCCCGCTCGTTACATGGATTAGCGCTCACGAGGACGTTGCCGGTGTCATCCAGAACGAAGACATCACCAATACTTTGAAGGATGTATCTGTCAGCGAGTGGAAGGGCCGTACTATTTGGCTACGATTCCGAGGGAAAGAGCCAGGCATGTTGTCCATCTCTCTTCGATGTCTGGGAAATCAGAGATCTTGTCATTTAGAACCACCTCACTCTGTTGCTGAACGCATTATCCAATCACTGATGCAAGCACAACGAGACAAGCGTCCGAACCTGGAGACGGTGAGTTGATACTATTTGACAGGGATTCTCTTCTTAGTCTTTTGAAGCTCCGAAAGCAGTTCACGAACGACTTCCACAAGCCGGCCGATATCTGCGAATTCAGTGGCGATGCATTAGCTGTTGAGCTGATGCACATTATACCTTTTGAGCTGGGTTCCAGTCTCATATATGGCACTCTCAAGGCCATCCAGAACCGTGCCAATACCATTTTGGCAGCTTGTGTGAGTCTATTATTTTTCTTTCCCATTTCGTTGTCCTCAAACAAAGTGAAAGGAATCCCAATTAGTTTCGTTTGATACTTCTGAACCTATCATTGGGAATCTGCTGCTGTACAATCCATCGCAGTGGGTGCAATCTTCGTAGATGGCCCGGTGCGCACCATCAACCAAACTGCCAACTTCCTTGTTGGGTCAGCGGTGGTGCATAAAGTAGCAGACGAACTGCACGGGGTGTTATTCAGCACTAACGTATGTTCCTCCAACTCAACTGAAAGATTTAAGTTTGAATTTCTGTGCTACTAGCCGCGACTTTGGCTCGCCGAAACCGTCACACACTCTCTGACGGCATTCACAAAGGAGGTGTCTCACAACCTTTTGCCATCGGGTACGACGCCGCTGACTGAGCTCGAGTCCGACCATGAACGGACCGCATTCTTGATATGGTCACTCGCAGATGCTGCGACATTATATCTAAGATATGCTATGCCACAGTTGCGGGAACAAGTGGACTCGGTTGTTGCACGAATTTTAGCAGAAAAGGATGCTCTGAAGCGGAAAAGAGAAAAGGAAGAAGACGAAGAAGAAGAACGGCCCAAGTGCAAGAAAGCGAAGCCGGTGAAAGAGGACACTACGAAGAAGGGCCCTGACAATGGGAACGACGATGGCGGGTCGTCTGGCGCTTGGGGGCTTGCTGACCCATCCAGACGACTTGGACTATGTCGAGGATGATGAGGATGCCGTCGATGAACGCGAGCTGACACCGGAGTCAAGGAAGATAATTGGAGATTTGTATCCAGGACTCGGTGTCAGCGAGGCCGTTGAACGGCATGAGGCTATGCATGAGAAAGCCCGTGCATTTTTATTTATGTTGTGCAACTGGGCTGCATAGTAAATACTTTTCTTCCTTCGTTCTACATAAGCGGACAGAATACGATAATCCTTTGCTCAGAACTCTCCAATATACTTGTACGGGGTTTGTCCGCCAGTCATCAAATTCGGAAGCTAAGGTTCCTGAGTATTGCACGAGCTTAGGCATGTCAATTGAAGGGAAAAAAGGTTGGAAGAGAGGCTGAAACTTGCTAGCTTAGCATCTCCTCGCCAACCTCAGCCCCGTCCCCGTGGTTGGGCCGCCTCGAGGCGCTGTCTTGCGGCGGCGGTGGCCAACTCCCGTACCGCTCACCCTCGGCCGACGCGCCGAGCTGTTCCAGTGCGCTATCCGTATCTCCCGCACGGTCTCTTGCAGGTAATGTTGGACGCAGAGATACTCCCACACCCAATCAATCTCGAAAGACGAATCCTCGTTCCAGCACTGCAAACGCCGGATATGTCCATTGTTGTCGTGCAGCTCGAGCTATGCATTTCCACCTCAGATGCGGCGCTTAAGAATAAATCCAGGACCAGATCATTCGTTTTCATTGTCGTGATTCTGCATCATAACTCGCCCGCCCGCAGGTAAGCCGAAGCGCGCAGAATTTTATTTACCCTCGAGCATATCTGACGCCTCATGCAGTATGTTTTCCACCTCTGGGAATCTTGCTTGGAACGAACATTTAAACGGTTTGTGCGCGCTTCAGAAACCAGTCAGCCAACCGCCGCCGTTGTAACAAGCGCGGAAACCTACATGACAACTCCCCCGTAGACGTATTGATTAGGAGCGGGTGGGTTTTCGGCGTGTATCGTGAACGCCCACAGTAGCGTTGCCGTGTAGATGAAGAGCGTATCGTTGGCGACATATCGGCCAAGACAGATCCTGAGCAGCGTAAGAACATTTCATGGAATAAAGTTTAAGTGCAAACCTTCTGCCGAATCCCTAGGAGATTGATGATCAGTACGAATATCCACGGAAGAGAGCGGCGACGTACGAAGCTAGCATGACCTATTAGCGTAGTGAAAGGGTGAGTAGCACATATGGTAACAGCTTGCATGACCTTACCCTCTGTAAATTCGAAGTCAGACTTGAACTCACGCATCTGAGGTATACATCTGTCCTTACCATCTCTTGTATCCGATGCCATTTTCCCCATACGACCGGATTCATCGAGGAAGCGCGATGGATTGAATTCATGCGCGTCTTCTCCCTGCCTCAGAGTCAGATATCAGAACGAGCAACAATGAAGAGAGCTACATAGACGTCGGGATCCCTGTTCATGCCCCTGGTAGCAAGACACCTCGGTCAATACGAACGGAGGCCGGGAAGCACTGGATTCAACGTACACGACATTGGGAATGCAGATAGTGCCTTTTGGAATGAACTGGCCCTTATACCAGTCGTCCTACCAAGAAAATGTAAGTGGCGTTTTAGACTGAAATAGTATATTCACTGACTTGAGTCGAAAGATGGGGTATGCCTGCACATAGAAGAAGTTAGCATCTAGCGGGCGCCACTTCGAAGGAGGAAGCACCAAAAGGTGTCGCAAGACTCCATCGTATGCACTCCTTCACCGCCGCGCGAACGTATTGAAGGCGCTCCATATCGTCAAAGTTCGGCGGCCTTTCCCTGCCAACGACCGCGTCGAGTTCTTTCTGACATTGAGCTTGTACTGAAGGATTGAGTACGAGAGCCAAAATCAACCACCCGATAGTCCCATGAACCTGTCACAACTCAATCATACCATCACCGTGAGGCTAGAGAGCGGACGTACTGCATCAACGCCAGCGACGCTGGTGAATGGTCAGTGGCCGATAACGCGTAGATGTCGAACAAGACAAACAGAAGAGACGCCGTCAACCAAGCGCAGTGTTCATTACTCAATTTATGCTGTGGTTGCCCTCTTGCCAGTAATCCGGAGAAACTGGGGCGCTCGGCCTCGCTATCCTGCGTAACGTAAGATATCATGATACAGCCAGAATGCAAGGAGACTCACGTCCACAGAGAGAAAGAGGTCGACGAAAGTCTTCGTTGCTCGTTTAGAATGAGCTTCAGCTTTTCTCTCCAAGGCGCGATTGAGCTGGGCAAGTGCTTCATCCACGGGAAGAATTCAACAAGATAGGTGCCAGGAAACGCAGCGTATGCGATGGCGGATATAAGATCCTTCACCTCCGCAATAATGGGCGCATCAGTGGTCGAAGACAATGTTGGGTGGTTATAAAGAATGCTTAGCATGACCGACGTGGTGGCTCTACGTTCCTAGCGTCAGCACTGGCCTTAAGGAACACCGACTTTGAATTCATACCGCTCCAGTTCGCCTTCCCAGCTGTGCGAGGAAGGACTACAGCTAAGAAGGTTTCTGCATAGCAGAAGAGCCTCTTTCTGCTGCGTGGGTCGATATATCTGCGCTGCCTCCTTGCTGTGTATCGCTTCGTGTGCAACTTTGCGAGTGCGAATGTATCTTTTGAGAATCAGCGTCATATACGCACTATGCAGGGAAGGGAGAACGCACAGTTCATTGTAAGGCATGAAACCAGGAAACATGTTTCCACAAAGGATCTCCAGTGCGACTGAACCGCGTCTGAGAACGCATTGAAGACCGTTGCATGCAACTCACCGATCAATCGAGGCCGACTACTATACATGAATGAACGACGGTCCATTAAGTCCGCCGCTGCCTTATGGGTATGCAAAACAAGAACACCTGTCCCGCGAGATTGAGATAAGTCAGTGAGCCTGACGAACGGTCAGATGGTGCGAACGTAAGGAGCCGTACGTTATTCCATACTGACCATACGTCTTTTTCCACTGCAGAAAGGTATCCAGCCAATTGTCCGACGTGAGTTGCAGTAAACTCCTAATCCCAGGACCAGGCGGGAGGTGTTTAGAGCGCCGAGAAAAGATGTAGAGGACGGCGAAAATGCTGAGCACCCCAGACCCAAGCGCAGAGATTACGTTAATGGTTGTAGGCATTGGGAAAGCAGTAGGCTCGAAGGGGTCTACGGTGGTCGTGGTTTATATACGCGAAGAGAAGGGTAAGCAAGCTCCAAGCGGAGCGTCTGATGGAAAGGACACTCTAACAGTGACGGTTGGAAGAAAACACCGGGACTGATAACGTCCAACGGATTCTGCCAGTGTGATCATCATAAGTATACATTGAACAAGTATAGGCCACGCGCTAGTAGTCGGTCGGGGTTGTAAATTCGCGAGTGATGAGGGCCCATAAGGTAGAAGTGATCCTGTTTTCATCATGAGAAGAAGGTTCGGGTCACTGTCAGACCTTGTTTCGCCGAAAGTGAGATATCGACGCGCGATCCAGTGCCACCAGCCTGTGTTGACAAAATGAGTCTCCCAAGTACCGGTGAAATTCTCGACAGATTCAATGTCAGATGAACGCTAGCACGTCAGAGCCGAAGCCCGCAGAAGGCCCCGGACTCGGATTTACTCACCCCACGCTCCTCAGTCTTG
>JADNRX010000769.1:0-23354 GCA_015501595.1 Hymenopellis radicata
CGGTCATTACGGTCAAGTGCATCGATCTGCTTCACATCATCCGCCGTATATAATCGGAAGCTATGTGAGCGCGTTCAGATTCTAGTTGGGTTGAGAATCAGGGAAAGTATGACAGTACCTGCAAGTTCTCCTTTTGCCTCTCGGCGTTCTTACTCCCTGGGATAATCGGGACACCGCGCGCGAGATGCCATCCTAAGATGATTTGAGTCGTCGGCGTAACGTTATATTTGGCGGCGAGTTCGAGGATCTTGGATCTTTGCGCACAGCGTCGCGGCCTAGGCTAGGTGTCAGTACCGAAAGAGGACCAAGAATACTTTCCCATACCAGAAGGAGTGTACGCGCTCAGAACGATGCCCTTGTTTTTGCAATACCGACGAAGGTCCTCTTGGACGAGGTATGGATAAGTCTGACAGGTTATCTTGAGTGGAAAGTTGTATATTACACAAGGAGCACATACTCAACCTGATTCACGCAGGCACGACTTTAGCGGTCTTGAGTAGCTGGTCGAGGCTGTCGGCAGAGTTAGCGCAGGAAGATGTGAAAGAACAAGACGTGCTTACGTCTTGGGAGAAAAGTTACTGACGCCGATGGCATTAACTTTCCCAGTTTCGAGGAGAGACTCCATCCGCCCAGATGTCGTTGACTGTGACACTTTCATCGATGCGGATCGTTCCATCGGGGTTGGTTGGGAAGTCGTTCCCCTCTACAACGTTTCAGACCCTGACATGGCTACCGGACTTGTGAGACGCACCTTCGTACGCAACGGGAACTGGGAAGTGAACCAGATACTAAATGATTTCACGAACATGAGTGACCTAGAGTTTACTAATGTAAACAGACATACCAGGTCATATAGTCGACATCCAATTCCTTGAGACTGTGCTCGAAGGCTGCTTTACGTGTCCGTGAGCATTCCATCTATACGCCGGCGTCAGCGACCACAAGATCGAGAAGACACCGACTCACGCCAGCTTGGTTGTCAGGAACAGTTCATGACGAGGAATGCCCGACTTGCGCACGGCAGCTCCACCGATGCTTCGGTATCTGTCAGACAATCAGAGAAGACCCAGGACGAGAATATATTGTTGGCCAACGAACAATAAATGGCGGCAGTGTCGATATGTCTGCATCCTGACTACAGGCCTGTCAGTCATTTAGGATGGACATGTTGCTAGAAGGATCATTACTTTGAGGGCAGCCAATAGCCAGTCTCTCGCCGCGAATCGTTCTTCTGCGGTAGCGCCAGCCCAGCCGCCGAGAGCTATCAGTTCGTGAGCCTAAGAAATGTCGTGTTTTATCAACACACCAATCATGGGCATCTCAGCACCGTGTGTAGGTCGACAGTCGCAATTGAATCGATAAAAGACATCGTTTTCCTAATGGTTAGTAATACGCAGCTGGGTCACTTATACTACGTTGCGCGAGCGCCGAGGCCGGTGCAGCATAATCACCAATAAGCTTCAAAGGAGAAAATTGTAATCCACTAGATCTTTCATTAGAGAGCAAATGCCGTTCGCGATGGAAAATTACTCACGGACTTGTGCACAAGTCCGACATATCCCGGGACTGACGGATCTTGCCTCCCTTTCGCAGAGGAAACACTGAGCGCAGGCGTAAAGCCCGCGATGCGCAAGCTTCAAGAGCGTGTTCTACGGCCGCGCTCTGTCACTGAAAGATGACCACTGCAGAAAAGACATAGTCGGAAATATAGTGCGATGTCCTCGGGATAGCCGAGCCTAGAAATAAACCAGTTGTTCTCCAGACCGAAGAAACACCCCCTACCAGACTGCGTTGCTCGTTCTATTCAGCGCATCTGCAGATAAGTAGAAACGCCTAATCGCGACAGTGTTCGCTGGTTCTCCTAGACTTATCGCGGTGCCGGTATTGAGGTAGCACACCCTAATTTCGTCTGTAAATCGACTGGAGCAAATTTCCGGCGAAGTAATCCCAAAGAATGTGGGAGGTTGGTGGAAGAGGCAGAAACGCGTCTGTGACATTGCGCATGTGATGTGACGGACCTCTCTCTAGGGTCCAGGGTCCAGACTCCAGAAGCTCTCTCCCAACTCTCTCAGCCAACCATCGTGCATCAGGCCTCAGCTCTTTCGCTCGGGCCTAAAGCATGGTCTGTTTATCTCCAAATCACGCCGGTCATCGTTCCCAATGTCCCTTACCTCCACTGAAGGTCTCATCTGTCAAGGTTCAAACATCACAATGATGTCCGAAAATAGCGCCAATACATAAACACACAGCTGCCTGACTCGCCGGATGCACATCTCTTTCCTCCCACCTCCCCCGAAAATGGCTTACGAACCTGTATTATTCTTCTTTACTTTCTTGACTATAGCCACGTTTTTCCTGTGGCAGTCCTCGGAAACCCGAAGGGTGAGTGAATCTCGTGCTGCTTGGCTCGGCGGCTGTACTGAAGACTCAATTCTAGCTTCGACACATCCCAACGTATGGATCCAGTCTTCCTCTTCTCTCCCACTGGAATGGCCTTCGGTTTCTGGCTCGCGCCGAAGACATGATTCGACGTGCACACGCAACGGTGAGCAAGTTCATCCTTCTCCAACGCTGTGTATTCACTAAGAATACGTGGACAGTACGGCGACCGTCCGTTCAAGATCGCCTTGCCTGACCGCTGGGAGGTGGTAATAACCAAGACTGAACACATAGAGGACCTGCGCAAGGCACCAGATGATGTACTATCATTCCACGATTCGGTCCAAGAGGTAAGTTCATGCAATAACGATTGATAGCCAACTTTCACACTGCTGGTACACAGAGCCTTCAAATCACTTATACCATGGGACCTGCTGTCGCCAACAATCTCTATCATATCCCCGTCATTCGCTCGATTTACACCATGAAGGAGTTACCGAGCGTCTTCGATGAGATGAACAACGAGATCCTTCATGCTCTGAGTGTCGTGCTTCCTCAGTCTGACGGTGCGTACCCGGGATGACATCGATCTCGTTGAAGTACTTACCGTTTGTATGTCGTCAGAACAATGGAGTCCGATGTCGCCTCGAGAGCTGGCGATGGATATTGTTGCGCGCGCGAGTAATCGAATCTTTGTTGGACTGCCACTTTGTACGTCTCTAGTCGACGCCGATGGTCATGCTAATTTGAGATAGGTCGCAATAAGGAATTCCTCGATATTAACAAACAGTATGCTTTGGATGTTCTCACGAAGGCCGCTGTACTCAAACTGTTTCCGCGTTTTATACGTCGGTGAGTGTCTGTGCTACATGCCGCAGCGCAATACTAATGACACTTTCCGCAGTCTTGTCTCCGTCTTTTTTTCCAACATCGAGGCCAAGATCACGAAAGTTCATGGAATGATTAATACCCTTGTCATGGAGTACAAAGAACATGTTCAAGTCTTGGATACAAAGTTTAAGGAATTCGAGGACGACAGTTCGATAAAGGTGACGAGAACGTACTTTGCGACTAAACCTTGTTTAACCATTCATAGCACTCCAAACTATTCATTCATGAGTTGCTCGATGTCGCTAGTGAGGAGGAAGCATCTGTTTACAGTATCGCGAGACGCATCTTGGCAGTCAACTTTGCCGCCATCCATACAACCTCTAACGTACGCCCTATCATCTGGCTTTCAATTTGTTTCTGAGCTGTACCCTGCAGGCATTCACACACGTCCTACTTCACCTCGCCGACAATCCAACTTACGTCCAGGAGCTCCGAGGCGAAGTCGAAGTAGTTGTACAAATCTATGGATGGACCTTTGATGCCCTCATACACATGCACAAGATTGACGCTTTCCTGACCGAGTCCCAGCGTCGCAACACCATGGGAGCGCGTTAGTTACTCTCAACCGGAGACAGCGAATCGCACTAACGCTTTTGTTGCAGTCATAATGGACCGCCGCGCTCGGAAACCCTTCATCTTCTCCGACGGCACAATGCTCCCAGCAGGAACGGCTGTCAGTATCGGAGCCCACATAGTGCAAGCCGACGACAGACACTACGAAAACGCAGGCGAGTTCGAGCCTTGGCGTTTCGAGCGCGAAGCCAGTTTACCTTCGGGCTCGGGTACTTCCCCGACTATGCGACTGACCAAAACGACTCCGACGTGCTTGGGATTTGGCCATGGGAGGCTGGCGTGCCCGGGAAGGTTCTTTGCTGCGATGGAGCTGCACTTGATGCTTGCACATCTTGTGATGCAGTTCGATGTGAAGTACGCGGATGGGGAGCACAGGCCACCTAACGTCTGGTTTGTCTCGGCGTGTGTTCCTAACCCCAAAGCAAGGATCCTGTTGAGGAGGCGTTCGTCTAGCCTCGACACTAACTAGCGGTCAATGTCGCGCTTCGTTACTCCCTCGAGTACAACCACAGAATCCGTTTACCCATTATTTTCTGGCCACAAGCAAGAAAGGCTGTTATTTGCGACTGTTTGGCACCAGTATCAGTTGACTTCCTCAAAACCGTTCTGCTTACTACTTACGTGGTTCGGTGATGCTTCCTTCTTTGGTCCTAACATCGTTCACATCTCCTGTATCTCCTCTAAACCTCGAAGTAAAACTCATGTTGCTTCCGTCTTCGTCCGAGGGCGCCCGTATCTGCTGTGACGGGCGGTCTGATCATCTACTCGAAGGATTTATTACTCACACTTCTAGATATGCAGTGGATCTTGCTGTAATTTTTGACCATGCTGATCCGACGCCGGTTCGTTCGAGATCCTACCCAACGGAGCGCGTCTCACCCATCTTCCGGTTCGATTGTCGGACAGGCCATGGTCGAACATCCTCATATCCAGAAGACCGCCTACATGGGATGTACAGGGACTGGACGACGTACACAGGAAGCATCGGCCAAGTCCAACCTGAAGACCGTTAGTCTGGAGAAGCCCTAACATTATATTCGATGATCATTGATGTGAACCCACCATTGATTGGGCGGCAAGGGGCATTTCTAGCGCCGGTAATTCCATATTTTTTTGACTCTGATATCTACGACTGACTTGTGGCATTAGGCTAGACATGCGTCCCCAGTTCTCGTGTTCTTGTTCCGGAGGCATTTACGACGTGTTTGTGGAAAAGTTTAGTGCTGCTGCCAAGGATCTAGCTGGGACCGCCGGCGATCCTGTTAGCATGAGCACGTAGCATGGGCCTCAAGTATCGCAGGTCCAGATGGATGGATGTCTGCGAGCACTGAGCTCACAGGCTGACGCCTTCTATGGCGCGTTCTGGGCTAACTAGACCTCGCGGATCAGGTAGGAGCGACCATTCATGTAGGCGGTGAACGCCACGGTCAAGAAGGATAATTTCTTCAGTTTGCTCTCGTACGAACGACATGAATCCTATCCGTGCAGAGATCTTCGGGACTGTCGCTTCTCTTATCAGACCGAGGTGTGTGGTCTTCACCTTCATTCGCATTGTTCGACGAAACCTGATAATGTCTGGCCGAGACCACCGAGATCGCGAATGAGTCAGATTACGGTCTCATTGCTGCTCTGTTAACCGAGAACAATGGGCGCGCGATTCGCGTTGCGCATGCGTTAGAATGGACGCTTGTTCATCAACAACTATGCCACGCTTGAGATCAACATGCCATTTGGGGGATCCAAGCAGTCGGGCTATGGGCGCAAACTTGCGGAATACGCCCTCCAAACGTGAGTACTTATTTCAGTGTGGATCAATAGTATGCTTGCTCACGACTTGTACAGATATCCGCATGTGAAGGCGGCTCACGTAACCTAGGCACGACACTATAATGGGCACTACATGATGTACGGTAACGACGAAGTCGAATACGAGATCTGAATCTGTACTCGCGGGAAGTCTGAATGAATACGCGGACCTCAATCTCAGCAGTACGGTATGTACTCAAAGATCATCCAAAGCCGTAGCATCATCTGACTCCGATCGCGCGGTCCACCACCTCCATTCTCCGCACCTACGACATTCCATCGTAATCCCAATCCCCTTGAACGACTGTCTTGGCTCCGATGTGACCGCCCATGGCCAGTCAGCCGTGGCGTCGCGATGAACTACTAAGTTCTGTTGGTCCACCCCCTCCATTCCCCGCACCTACGACATTCCATCGTAATCCCCTTGAATGACTGTCTTGACTCCGATGTGACCGCCCAAGGCCAGTCAGCCGTGGCGTCGCGATGAACTACTAAGTTCTGTTCGGAGGGGAACACGGAGCGAACGGCTCGGGTTTGAAGGCCAATGATTGCTTCACACATGATGGCGCGGCCGTCACCGTTGTAGGTACATTCCTGACTTTGCGGGAAATGATACTCGATTGGGCGTGGTGCAGGCGAGTATAAAGAGACCAACGAGCGTTGGATTAGGTCAGGACACCAATCCCACTGTTCAAAGACTACAATGCTCTTCAAACAATCCCTCATCACTGCGATTTCGCTTGCTATCCTCTCTCATTGGACGGTGGCTATTCCTCTCGAGCCTTCTCGTGATCTGCAAGCCGTATTGGTCGATGACCTGAACCTTCCCGAGTCTGGCGAGATCGTCTTCGCCCCGCTCTCCTTCGGAGACGACTTCGACACTTTCGAATCCGACGGCGAGTTGGACGCTGCGGTCTTCGAGGACTGGAAGCAGAGCGTCGTGCGCGAGCACAACACGTACCGCGCCAAATACAGTGCCGGCCCACTGACGTGGAGCGATGCTCTGTATCCGGGAACGCAACAGTGGGCGGCGCAGTGCAAGTTCCAGCATAGGTTTGTCTTAGATTCACGGTTCGCGTTTCAATCTAGCTGACAACGATTCAGTAATGGCGGAGGAAAGTATGGCGAGAACCTGGTTCGTACTTCAGTACCAATGTGGCAGCCCACTCATGCCGCGCTTGACAGGCTGCTGGAACCGGCAACGCCTATGGGTTTAGTCAAGGCTTAAAATCTTGGATGGATGAAGCTTGTAAGTTGTCATGTAGCTATCTTGGTTCTCGACTGATCTGAATTCTATCGCAGCGAAATACGATTGTGAGCATTCATATACAGACACTATGGCAGGTACACGACTGACTCTTCGTAGACAACCACCCGGATTCTCCTCCGGCACAGGTCATTTCACCCAGGCAAGTCAAGACCTTGCTGTTTCTCCTACCGCATTGATGTTATATCCTCATAGGTTGTTTGGAAGAGTACCAAGCAAGTCGCGTGCGCCATCGCGAACTGTAAGGGCGGCACCATCTTCGGACAACCTTCAAAGTACATTGTCTGTCGGTACTCCCCCCTGGCAACTTCATCGGTCATTTTCCGTGCGTCTTCCATATTCAGTCTTTTTGTTAAGAGGATAGCGCTCATCGACCCTATTAGTGAAAACGTTGGTCGCCCTAGGTAACGGATTCAAGTTCAGAATGGACGGAGGTTGATACGGTGATGCATTGATGAACGCGCCAGCCTATGTTATGTAATAAGATGTAGCAATGCCTCTGAAAATATTCTTCGAACTACTTCTCAGTATGGCTTTTTACTTTGACTTGGGAGCGAGGAACATCTTCGAGGGCACTGTAAAGACCACGTGATCGTGAACAACTCTTTTTCAAACGACCATGATCTCCCTGCTTTTCGTCATTTCCCCTTGCCTTGGCCGTTAAACAACAACTATGCGAGTTGTTCAAAATATTCGATATCACCTATTGTCAAATTAATGTCTCAAAGCCTGCTACAGCGAGTTACTCCTAACCTGCAAGGAGTACCCTTTCCCGGTCTCGATTGTCAATCTCGCGCAGGACACAAACCCTCATACCACCATAATAACACTAGCTTCACGCCTCGACCTCTGAGGGCACCGAAGTATATTCTTAACCTCCATCATCCTTGTGTTTCATACAACCTCCGATGCACCGTTCTGCATCGACCTGGGACACAGCGGCACCTCCAAGGTCCAATAGCTCAAATAATTCTGGAGCGTCTAAAACACATAAACGATATGCTATGCTTCACGATCTTATTCTACGACGTCTAGCTGATACTGTATAAGCACGCACCAGTCCCGTCTCATGCATCAGTCCATTGGTCTTCACCCCCGCTCCAATCATGGCCTTCAAACTCCTCCCCGCTGTCGTGCTTTTGGCCACCTCGGCCTTAGTGAACGCAGCTGCTTTCGGAACCAGAGGAACCGATGTACAGGTCTGCCCATGGAGAAGTGTTCTCGATGAATGCGTGCGTCTTCTTGCTAGGATTCATATTCTACTTATTATCACATTGATGTCTCCGTAGAGCTGCAAGTGCAAGCAATCCGGGGTGACTGGGCATACGTCGACTACACTCACGGCTGTGGTGCGACTTCGAAGGACGGTTGGTGCCAGGTACGTTGTCGTTTCGCTTCTTCTGGTGTGGTGGCCGACAACATGACTCCTCGCAGACCTGGTGCAAGCCGACGCAATCGAGCACTCCGTCGTCCAAACAAAAGTGGAAAGAGTTGCACCCCGACCGCCCTGACACCGGGAAGGAGCAGCGGGCCGAGCACCCGAGCCAGGCGCTACCAACAAGGAGAAGCGCAAGGTTCACTATCTGGCGTTGGACGATGACGATATTGTTTGTTCTTCCGTATATCTTATCCACCTTCACTATCTGACATGTCGGTAGATGCCGCTGTGCGGTGGCGGCCTTGACATGTGTCCCCTCAGCAACTTCGGCTACGAGTGCGTTTCGTTCCGTCACGATGCGCAGAATTGTGGGCGGTGTGGCAACGCGTGCGGGGCCGATGAGGGAGTGAAGGGGCTGTGTGTAGATTGGGCAGGTGTGAAGTTTGTGAGTTTGATTCTTTGATTCTGTTTTGCTTTGGTATGGGCGGCGACTGACGACTATACTTCTTCAGATTCATGTAAACCGGGTTATGAATTATATAACAATGAGTGCATGTGAATCTGAACCTAGGATGGGTTTGAGCATAGACTCTGAGTCGTAGAACTAGAACTTGGACTTTAGGGTAAGTAGTACATATCAGACTTTCGTATATACCATTAGTGTATCACATTATTGCTGTTATTCATGTCATTGTGTTTTACCTTGCACAGTACGGTACGTAGGTACGCTCCGTGGACATACTAGGCCGAAATCCATGCTTACGACGCCAGATATTGCAAGGGAGACCAAAACTTAAATTCCAAAGTCAACTAGGTGGTGGTGGTGGGGTAGTCAAGTTCTCGGGTCCTAAAAAAACACAAGCCACACAGGTTGTCTGCACAAAACCTGTATCTTCGTGCAGACACCATAAAAACAGCTTGGGTCTTTTGCAAAATTTATACTTGTGACTTCAAAATGTTGGTCTTCGTGCAAGTGTGATGCATTTTGAGTCAGTATTGAGCCAGGACAAGCCCACTCTGGAGGAAAATCGTGAGTTCACTGAGTCCGGCATTTCCCGAAATCACGGAGTCAATACCATGTCAATCCTTCCCATCTCGTACCCACAACACGGTCGCGCTGCTCGCTGCTCGCGTTGAGGTGCACGCTACAGCGCTGTATAACTTATGTATGTAAATAGCATTGCATACAGGTTGAGTTTTATCTCTCACTTCCCGCAACATGCAACGATAGCTGACACAAGTTGAGGCTTGACCCTGCATACTTACCATAAACGGGTGTGGGGGTGGTCAAGTCTTCGGGGTCCCGTCGCGTCTTTCATGTATCAGATTGAGAATTAAGGTTTTGGTCTCCCTTGGATATTGGCGCAGAAGCGAGATTGATATTGACGACTGTCGTGGTGGGGTACTCACGTACATACGCAATGCTGTTTTTACGCGCCATTATCAGGGAACTTCAGTTTGTAGCAGAAGATGCACCAGCAAGGAAGAGAAGATTCTGAAAGAAGCACGGTGCCGAGTCTGCCGGTTTAAAAGTCCGACTGGTGTCAGCCTGGCTTGTCAATGTCCTTCCACTCTTGTCACGCCGTCCAGTCAAGAACTCAACGTGCGTAAACTTGAGCCCCTTGACGCTCTTTTTCTTCGCGTTAAATCCATTTCTCTGCCAGAATATTACGTCAAAAATGGTACTTACGCGTCACAAATCTGCTTTGGTTCTGATCGCGAATTTCTTCAGCCGGACATTCCTCTCGAAATTCAAGACTTTGGTCGTGAAGGCTTTATATCCAAGCGCATTCTCCGCGGAAAGCGAAGCTGCATGCCTCCGCGACCTTCGCGCGGTGTGCTTAGCTTGGCCGGGAACTATGGCGATAGTTCGCAAGATAATCTTTTCCGACATATCCATCCGAGCATGGGATCATAACATCGACGCTTCTCTTTGCAATCTTTGTCTAGCGCTTGAAAATGACCCCAACGTCGCCAACTTCATTCAGTACATCACCTTATCGGACGAGATGTCTGGTATGTGTCGGCCTCATAACAGCCCATTCGTTTGCATTGTCGATAGCCCGCGTTTGAACTGTCTGTTGTCATTCTTCCCGCATATGTGCCGCCTCCGCACTCTCACCCTACAACATATCCAATTTCACAAGCTGGCGGATTCGGCGCAGTTTCTGCACGCCTTGGAGGGCTCTCCCATCGAAAAGCTCGCCCTCGAAAACTGCACGTTCTCCATTTCGGCTTTCAGTGCATTCTTCAAAGCCTTTGGTGAACCAGGAGGACTCCGCGACCTTGACATCGACGGGATCTGTCTTTTCCCTGATAGCACGCAGTCCGACATGGAGGATACTTTCGACGTCCTGCTTGAAGGGACTCAGGATTGGGACCAAGAGAGCACTTGGAGTTGTGGGACATTGAGAAGCCTGTGAGCTCGTCTTTCCTCTGTGTCGACAACCTGGAATTGGGACCATCTGGTGATGAAATTGACCGGTCCGGTTCTATGATGCTGCTGGACTTTCTCGCAAGTAATAAGTGGTCTCCCTTCGAAGTTATTGAAAATCTGGTCGTACGTGGCTCGGTCATGGATTACCTTCTCGTCGACCGAATCAACAACATCATTCGTCGGTATGAACTCACGTATTTGGTGCTCGAAGGCTTCTCGCAGTGTAAGTGAGATGCTGTGTTCTGTGAACCGGAACGGTCTTAACCGTCTTGTAGTCCGCTACCTGGAAGGTGTCCCGCTCTACCTAGCAGGTGTCCGGAACGTCGACTTTGAACTATCGATTGGCGACGGTTTCGCCATTGCTTACAAGGATCGAGACCGTTTTGCGTGGTACTTCGAAAGCCTCAGCACAGTTCCGCCAGGTTCAAGATTGAAGGGAGTCTACTTGTGCTTCTATGTGACTGTCTCTTTGAGAATACTGTATATGGAGGACGAGGAGTGGCGCTGGCAACAGCTGGATGAGGTCCTCTCTCGTTTGCAGCTCGACACTTTGACTATCTCTGTATTTCCTTGCGACAATATCTGGACACCAGCGGCGCAGGCTTGGTTGTTGGACGTTTGTTTCCGAAAAGTTCGGCGAAGTATCTTTCAAAGGGAAAACACGCAACGGAGCTTGGTAGAGAGAGTCGGAGCGCGTTGACGATATGGACGTGAGGAGTTCGACGGAGAGAACCGGTGAACGAGGTTTAGTCTGCCACCAAAGTTCAATATTAACGTCTGGCCCGATTGCTTGTAGCCCCAATACGGAATTCTTCTCTACGTTGTCTGTCTGTCTGCGTGCAGACGTAAAATTGTACAATGGTACCATTTCAAATGCTAGCATTATGTCTTCCGTCCGCTGCTAAGCTTCTGTCTCCGCAACACGATATCAACTTGAAATTCGGAATGTCGCTCGGACCACGAGCGGTTCCCTCGGCACGTCTCCCCTCTCGACGTATTAGGCTGGATGACAACGTGACAACTGGTCTCCTGTATCTTAATCCAGCGCCCTACCATCATTCATGTCGAGCGTGCTGGGAAAGAGACGCCCTCAAACTACAAAAGGTGATTGTCGGATCCCACAGATCATTTTACAGTAGAAATTGACCCCAACAATAGCGCCACCGAAGAAGAAAAGGAGCAACGAACATCAACTCCCCTCACATGCATTCCAACTCCGGCTCTCTACTCTCCGGTTTGTGGGAGATCCTCGACTGGTGTGGGGCGATGATGAACCAGAAGTGGTTGGCTCCTGGGATATCCCCTCCGGGTCGCCGCCACACATCAACCTCCAGCCAGACGGGTACTCCAAGTCCGAAGAGGCATTCATCTACAGACCCATAAGGCCTTTTCCTTCATTTACAAACGCTCTACGCGTATATTCTGGAATGACGAGGACGATGATGGTGTTCTAGCCTATGACCACAAATCACAGTCACCAAGGCTCTACCTCCACCCGGACGACTCGCATCAGAGGCCATACCGTGGCAGCATCTTTGACATGGACAAGGCTGACGAGTACGAAGCACCACGTCTCCAACAGGACAATCCCCCTTTCCAGATCATCGTCACCTGTGACTACGACTCGAGCTCCCGTGTTGTTTTGGCAACCCGTGCGAGCAGATACCGTACCCTTTTCATCGAGGAACCTGATGTTGAGGGCGCAAATGACGCATGTGACAACACTGGCAGAGCATTTTACGGCTGGTTTGGGGATTGGGCCAAGGCATTCATCAAGGCAGATTGGAAGAACTGGGGAAACAGACTCTCAGTGATCCTGCGCTGGGGTGCATTGAATGCATCCAGTGGAGCAACGGGTATAACAACAGCAAGGTGAAGCTCTGGGGAATCGATGTTAGGCTGGAACCGGTCCCAAACAGTGTGGTCGCCGAACGGAATCCCAATATGCCCGACGAAGACGATGACAGTGATTGGGAGGAGGACGATGTCAAGGTCAACCGAAATATCGATTACATTCCTACAAGATCCGGGCAACAATACTGAGGGTTTTGGTCCAGGAAGCGTTTTTCAACGAGCCCGAAGAGCAGAGGGGTTGAACAAACTAGAACAGGACTCCTCAGCTGGGATCAGAGGATGAAAGCTTGCCATACATAAAAGAGAAGACGTACATCGTATGACATGCTGGTTTTACCACGACTTTATTAACATATCCATGTAAGTATTCCACATGTCCGTGATGATCATACACACATGGGCCTAAACGAAACTAACAGCGCGCCGTGGTATTGAGCGTCTATCCGGAAGGTACTTAGTAGGCTTGGAACGTGAGAAGTGCAGGGCAGCGCGAAAGATGGTGAAGCTACAGAACATGGCCATACTGTGTGGAAAACACTGCCAGTGTGTGATTCGTGTTGCCAACAGTGTTGATCGTCATGCTAAAGACTCTTGACCTCATGGCGGGAGTCGGATTTCTTTCAGGATATTGGTATCCGATATAGCAAGACGCGTCTACCATTGGTGAAGCGACCGGTATCGAGTCTAGCCCTTCACTGTCCTCTTCCTTCCCGACATAAACCTCATCCGCTTCTCCAGTGAACCAGATAGCCGAGAGTCGAAGCTCGAACGCATTGTCCGGGAGGCGTATTATTTGTGATGGTTTAGACTTCTTGGAGAATGCTGGTGGGCGGTAACAGAGAACGCGTTAGATGCCAGTCGGAAAAGCTTTCAACAGTCGCGGAGTCATTCAGTAACACGCACCTTCTTCGCCGCAGACTTTAAGTCATTCATGAGAGGAGACCCTACTCGTTTGTGTGCCGGTCTCGGTTCTACCATGGTCGTGGAAAGGAGGAAGAACCGAACAGGCAAGATATTTAAACAAGAACATGACAAGGAAGACGCTGAGTATCGCGGTATCGTAATCGACAATGGAGATAAGGGGAGTCTCCGGCTACAGAAGGGATGCATAGAGAGACAGACACGTCCTTCACAAAATCACCAGCCTTCGACTTCCAGCTTGACCTAGATGCAAACGATGAGCGCCCAGGTCGGATTTGGATTGGATGAGATGATCACTTACAGAACGAAGAACGCTTTCCAGTTCATCATCTAAGAGTTTGACGATTGTTTGAATCATTTCGGGAGTTTGTGACGGGCACGCATTCCAAGCAGTAACGATTGTATCCTGGAGGACGCTTTCGTGCGACAGGCTAATCCGGGGACATCGTTCGACCTCAGACAAAGCTCGCTGTATAAGGGGACGAAGCCAAGGATGCATAAATCGTGGTAGATCCGTCCGAGTGACAAGAAGAGCATCCGAGCCTAATCCGGAGCACCCTTCAACACATTCGACACGTTGAGGTTTGTGAAATTTCCTGCCAGTGGCAACCTCAGGCTTGGGGAATGACCGGTCATTGAGCAGCGACTCCGGGAAACGGCAATTGACTTTAAGTGCCAATACTTGGCACTCTCGAATAGAGTCACTCCCGGCGCGGCCTGGCATTTCGAATGAGGCTCCGCTTCCTTTCAAGAAGTCGCGTGCCGCATCGGTGCAACGCCAGAAATACTCGATGAAGCAATGATAGTCCAGCCCGCTGATGGAGTCCAACTCGGAAAAGCTGACCTGCGCTCGGAGCGGGGAGCGCAGAGACTCCCAGGCAGCAGTACGCCCGATGTCCTCCCAGTCACATCGCCGCGCCATCACGAACGTCATGAGCGGCTGCGTCCTCGGCCATTCTGACGCAGCTACCATGTCTCGCAGAGACGCCATCGCCCGCTCCATCGTGCGCTTCTGCAACGCGGATACCAGTGATCCCCAAAATGCTGCTTCTAGGATGTAGGCAGTCGCAGCGACGTTCGTCGGATAGCAAAGATGGAGTATCGCGCGCATATCGCGACAGTCTTCCTCTACCCGAAACTCAGGGAGCCTTTCGTCTGGGAAGCTATCGTTGGCGAAAAATTTGGAATGGCACAAAAAGGATTTTGTGACATAGAGAGAAACGTTATCCGACGTCCGTATGACCAGGTCGGTATCTGAACTGGGGGTTTCAAATATATCGTGTATGAGAGTGATTGGCGATTCCAGCTGAGGCGAGGACATGGCTGTAGGAGAGAGAGCGCGCCTATCGATTACAGCGACATCCGTGTGAATGCCTCGTACATACGTAACCGCAAAGAACAAGGTTTTGCGTGATTTCCGCCTTGTTCAAGTACTGGGATACTCAATTGTTGACTATCGATGAACATCCGAGCGAGGGGCGAAGTTCCGGCGACGGTTGAGAGTAGTAGTAAACGTTGAGGATGTGGCAGTGTGAAGTTTGACAGAGACAAAAGGGAAGAAGATGTGAACTAGGTTTGGCAAGTTACTCGGTTTCCGAGTAGTTCATGTATTACACCACGAACAGGCATTGCCTCCCAGAATACAGTCTGTCCTTTGACAGAGATCGTGAGTACATGATCCGACCTACGCTTGTATTACAGTCTCATTCCTAGATTAATATGCACCGCTTTCACTTGCGTATAGCTGTGCAACTCGTCAGCGATCGTACATGTAACCGAGTCAGAAGCACGCTTACGTTTGGAGCGCATACTCTCCAAGCTCGCGTCCATGGCCCGATTGCTTGTAGCCTCCAAACGGCATACCGTTCTCTATCGTGTTATAGTTGTTGATGAACAAGCTTCCCGCTTCTAGCGCATGAGCAACTCGGATTGCGCGCGCGTTGTTCTCGGTGAACACGGCAGCAGCCAGACCGTATTCCGTATCATTGGCAATCTCGATGGCCTCTGCCAGATATCATCAGGTTTGGACAAACAAGAGTACTGGTTACACACCTTCCTCGGTCTTGAACTTGATCAGAGATGCGACGGGTCCGAAAATCTCTTCACGTATAGACCTCATGTCGTTTGTACCGGAGAAGACGGTGGGCTGGATGAAGTATCCTTGCTCTCCGTGACGTTCACCCCCCGCATGTATGGTCGCTCCTTCCTTCTTGGCTAGATCCAGATAACCCAATACGCGCTGAAGAAGTACATGTCAGCCCGAGAGATCTTAATGAACCGCGTGCACGTACATCCATCTGAGTTTGAGACACTTGAGGTCCATGTTGTGTACTCGCACTGAACGGATCACCGGCAGCGCCACCCAGAGCCTTCGCAGCAGCACTGAACTTCTCCACAAACGCGTCGTAGATGCCCTCCTGTACTAGGATTCGCGAGCCCGCACTGCACGTCTGGCCTAGAGTCACGAATTTAGACGCTTAGAGTCGGAGCGACGAGGGTAACAAAATACTTACCTGCGTTGGGGAAGATACCCATAGACGCCCACTTGATGGCTTGTTCGAGATCCGCGTCATCGAAGATGATGTTAGGGCTCCTTCCGCCCAATTCCAGAGTGACGGCCTTCAAATTCGACTTGGCCGATGCCTCCTGTATGCGTCGTCCCGTCGCTGTACTGCCGGTGAACGCGACCTTCTGGATGAGAGGATGTTCAGCGATGGTTTGACCGACAGTCGAACCTGTAGGTGGCGCATCAGACGCGTTCAATAGTAGGCGTAAGCCAAAACGCAACAAACCATATCCATTGACGATGTTCACAACGCCTGGTGGGAATCCAGCTTCGACGATAACGGCGGCCAACTTCTGTGCTGTCAGAGGGGTTAATTCTGAAGGCTACATATATGCAAATCATTAGGAGGGATGGGGTTTCGGGGTTTAGGCCACTGACTTTCAAAACAATGGTGTTCCCGTAGCGAGGGCGGGTCCAATTTTCCAAGACACCATGCTCTGAAAAGAACACCCTCAATTTCGGGGCTTCACAACGCGAGACGTAAGACGTACCAATGGATAGTTCCAGGGGACGATTTGGCCCTTTCAGACATATCAGCGAGTGCTTCGATTCTGATAGGGATTAGTGTACGCACAACCACCCCGTACGGTTCGTGTCTAGTATAAGCCAGTTTCAATTCAGAGGTCTGTGCGCCCTGGTCAAATGGTTGAGGGTGATCTTTGGAAGCTGATTCGCACCTCGATTGTTTTGCCTTGGATCTTATCAGCGAAGCCGGCATAGTAACGGATAGTCGAAACCGTGGCCCCAATGTCAAATCTCTTGGAGACGGCGAATGGTTTGCCTGTGGACGATATGTAAGCAGTAAATCTCGCATCGAGGAACATCCTACCGGTGTTGAGCGACTCCAGCGCGGCGAACTCGTCGAGATCGCGTTCAATGAGATCAGCGAGCTTGTTTAATAATTTTCCACGCTGTGTTCCGGGGACTTTGAGGCCCCAAGAGGTTTTGTAAGCCTGTGATAGTGGCGTCGGCGTGGGCAAGATCGGTAATGCGGATAACCGACCTGTTTAGCTGCGGCTACGGCGAGGTCGACGTCCTCTTTACTTCCGGCAGCAACGGATGTGAGAAGCTTTCCGGTGGCTGGACAGGCGTCGGTTTCCGGCGTATCATTCAGAGGGGGGAGCGCGAGACGAACCTGGGTTGTAAACACTGCAACAGGGAATGGTCAGACTAGGCGGGTGTATAAAACCCAAGAGACGCACTCGATAGATCCTCCCTTGACGGGGTCAACGAACTTTCCGTTGATGAACAGTCCAGTGTTGATGTTCACCGTACCCTTGTAAGTCGGGGTGTCGAGAGTTTGTTGGAAAGTCGAAGGCATATTGAAGGGAAGAGTGTGTGTGATGATATGACTTCTTGGTGCTTTTATATACCATCAGTATGGCCCCGTACGCAATCACTTGACAGACAATCTTGGATCCGCTTCGGATGACGACGATATCCGTAAGCATTACTTGGTAATTCCGAGTCCAGGAGAATACCGCAGGGGGCCGTGATGCTGACGATTTCGGGGCTGAATATCGGATTCGATGAGTCGCATGCGGTGGTCGTCGTCGGCGGTGTTCCACGGAAGACAAATACACGTCAAGCGCTCTTTCGAGTTGTGATGTAAGTAGTCGGTACCTCCGTAGACCTAGTGACGTGTTTCCAACCCAATGGGTCAAACACAACCCGTATCTATGCCTTCGAGTGGCGTCGGAGATGAATAATGAATGTAGTACATCTCAAACCATGGGCGCTGAGTTCGGAGAGTCATCCATGACCAGGAGAGGTATGTTGAGTTACTTATGCGCGATTGTTGCGAGCAACCTTCCTCGAGATTCATACAAGGCCAGAGGGGAATTGTAAGTTCAAGTTGTAACACAGATCATCGAATTCTAAAGGCCAAAAGAACTCGCAATAATTTCTATAACAATCAAGAAGTGAATCTGACCTTTTTCAACCTTTCTTCTCTACTTACTTAGATGAACCTTGGGTTTACACAACCCTTTGCTAGGAATTACAACTGGCATGTTCAGTCAGATTTAATTGTCCGATCAAATTTTTCGTACCTTCATATTTTTCCCGTATTTCGTTCAAATGGATGACACTCGGAGCCGGGAGATGGTGGTCACTGTTCAAGTGCCACACCTGTCACGTGTCGAGTTTGATCCCCTCTCTTCCGTACCGTCATGGATCACGACGCATACACGTACGTCGCCGTTATGCTCGACGGCGCCGGCGCATATATCGACTCGCCGCACACTCTGGCGTCAATACATCCGTCGTTGAGCCACGTCGGCCAGGTGGGCGCGTTGGACAACGTCCAGCTGCTCAGCGTCGCCAAATTCGACTGGGACGACCACGGTGAAGAAGTGTTGGCGCAGCTTAAGGAGGCGCCCGGCGTCGTGCGCGTCGATGTGCAGGAGCTGAAGCAAAGATCGAAGAGGGACGAATTATGAGTGCGTCTTTTGGTCTTTGCGACGTTGACGGCATTACCAACCTCGACGTCCTACAGGCGCCAGTCGACGCTAATAATGGCGGCCTATGCTGCGCTCAACATCGGCGGGCGGCGTTGCCCGACGATAACGCGAGAGCCCATCATCTTACACTCTGTCTATATAATATCTTCGTCCGGCAGGAACGAGCTGTTTTCTATTTCTGAGGCACCTATTTATCAACAACGGCGCGACCAGGAGAGTAGGTGATGAGACTGCCAAAGATGGATGGGATTCTGGTGTCTCCGTGAAAGTAGATATGGGTTTTGTAAGCGTCTCTACCGCATGGGCTATCTGTGTACTGATTGGAGCACCTAGGTACTGATGTACTACCGGCAATGGCAATCGCTTCTTTCTATATCCTGTACGGATGTCAGGGCTTCCGATTTCCACTCACGTCAAAGGATGCCTCCCTGGCAACGAGGCAGCATGTAGTGCTCAGTCTGGGATCCCGTGGTCTGCGGTTGAGTAGGTGAGTGCATTTCGCGGATGTACACTTCTATTGTCAGCCGTGTGCTTAAGCAAAGCTTTGTTTAGAACATGACCACTGAACAGGGAAACTCCGTTCGCCGCAGCCATGACGGCAGGGTATTACCTTTCTACTGGGAGCCTTCATCCGAATGCGACTGCCATTCCGCCCATTGGGATTTGTCTTGTGTGTCCATACACGGAGGCACTGCGCACGGCTCGATAATGTGCTTTACGTTCAAGCAAGCCTGGTCCGCAATAACACCGTCCCCACGTTAACGGTATCAGACACAGAGTACGGGGATGCGTAAACAAATCTATCACAGTTCATGCCGTGCTGTATTCTGTCAAATGATTGATTGAGACGCCTCTAGCAACTATGGATCCGAAGAGCCGAATGAATGAAGACAGTCGAGGTGTTCCACGGGCTATCCGTATCCTTTTCCGAGGAATTGTGAACCTCAGGTTATTGTGACGTGTCAAGACAGTATTAAAGGTGAAGTGACTCGCTCGCTCTGCGTACACGAGTTTAATGCCCACAGTTCATAGATGGTTGTACCTCAAGATAAAGGCGTGGTCGACATTGGTCACCATCACCTACACCGCTTTGTCGCCGACTGATGACGATTCGACGATCATACGCCTTGACCATCTGTGCGGTAGCAGGCTAGGCCGGACGTCTACGTCAAATGAATGATTACTGGTGCGGGCGAGATGTCACTTTCCACCTTTCACCGCCTCCACCCATATTACGAGTCCGGTATTACCCTCGTCCCCCTGCGGCTATACATACGGGCAACTCTGTCCCCACGCAACAGACGCACGCCTACCGTCGGGCAACGGAAGTGTTTAAAAGCTCGGTCCCTCTGATTGGACCTCCGAGTAAGCCCGCGCTGCGCTATCATCGTTCGTTGTGCACGTCCAAGTTATGTCGGCTGACCCGACCTCAGTGCCCTCGGGCTATGGGGCATGGCGTTGAATGGAACGACTATTCTGTGAGTTTGGTGTTTCCGGCGGCGGTGTTCTTGATGACTGACTGACTGGGTGTGGCTAGGTATGTGTCTGCGACCATTATTAGCGCGATTCTGCTGGCGTTCACCGCACTGTTCATATGGCGGTGGAGGAGGACACGGAGGATGAGGTCGATGGGGCTGGATCCTTGGACGGGACGACCCGCGGTACTCATTCCGCCACAGCGCCCCGAGTTCTATGATGTATGGTTGGATGCGCCGTCGTCAGAGTGTGGGTGGGGTGATATCAAAGTGAGTTCAGCGATTATGTTCTGCTGGCGTTCAAGTACTCATCAAACGGGTAGCCTTTCTCGCTGGAGACGATATCGTCAATGACAAATCAATGCAAGACGGAGAAATCGAAATCGCGCTCGTCGCGCTTGTTCTCTCGGCCTAGGGATAACAAGTCGGAATCCAGTCTGGGCTCGAGTGTGGATGGGGTGTCGATAAATGAGAAGGCGATCCCGCCGTCGTTGCAGCTGTCCGTGTTCATCGCTATGCCCAGTCCCAAGTCGGAAAAGGGGGAGCAGGAGAACCAGATGACAGTTGGATTGGTCAGAGTGCCATACAATGGCCAGACCTGATTCTTTTACGAGCGGATGATTAGCGCTGAGGATGATACCCTGCATGATTGACACCCCAATGCCTTTATGACCGTTGACGCCTACACATACTTTACTGTACCTTTATATTGACGCAGAGTAGTGGCATAAATTGCTTCCCTTATATTGTTACAACAAGAGTATATACTTCTTACTTCAATTTTACTAGCACCATTACCTAGTTATAGTGCTTCACCACAACACCGTTGATCAATTCTTCTTCGTCTCCATTCTCCTTTTTCACGAGTTGACTCTTCCCGTAGGCCTTGGTTCGCTCTTTCCGCCAGGCTGCGACGGTCGGAGGATGCTCGTCCGAGAAGCCTGGTCTGCGCTTGATGCCGAGTTCTTTCAGGACAGGACTATCTGCGAGAGGGGCGAGTGCGACGTCGTCGTTGGTAAGGCGAAGTAGAACACCCCGAGGCGGGCGTACTGCTGTTGGTCTTTCGGTGGTTGGACGACGCTAAAGTGGGAGGTCGGTATGAAGGAAAAGGAGAGAGTGAGACTCCTACCGATGAATTGTGGCGCGGTATAGGCCACCGGAGAGGAACTCGAGTGAGTCGCCGGCGTTGACCACCTTGTGATGGAGGATGAGTTTTGATTGTACGGTTGATGACAGAGGATTACCATGGCGTTGTCGATGTGCTTCACCCATTTCCATTCTCCGGACCTTGACAAGATTTGGAGGGCGGCTACGGGCTGGCTGTATAGAAGCGTGATGGATCCAAAGTCTGTTGAGGTTGTAAAGAGGAAGATTCGAAGTATATCACGCAGTGTGGCTTACCGCTGTGGCCTTTCAACCAGACTTGGCCACTCTTTTCTTCGTCTTCCTGGAGCGCGGCCAGCTATTCAAACAGGGTCAGTCGACGTTTGCGTGGGGCATCCTGGTACTGAAACGTAACTATTTCAGAAACCTGACTAGGATGGGTTAGAAGATCAACGCCACACTAGAGAAGGAACATACCAAAGCTTTCCCGACCGACGAGTATCCAGTGCAGATCCACGAGTCTGTTTTTCGAGGCCCAGTCCGAGAGCGAGAAGCCTAAAAACCCAGCTCAACTTGAGAGAGTGCGGGAGGAGGTGGGCGACGAACCTCAAAAGCGGGTGTAGGACGTTCAAATGGTTATGCAGCCCGAACTTCTCGATCTCAGGCATATACGGCCTCAGAGCGACGGGATGTTCCGCGTTTCGTCACGTCCCGGTTGACTATCGAGTCAGTCAGTTTCTCGGAAGATGAGGTTGACGGCCTACTGTTGTACATTTCACATTCGTCTCGAACTCCGTTGTTGATATGCTAGAGCCGGCATGACACTTGTCGTCGACAGTCAGCGGGAGACATGGGCGCACCCAATATTTCCGGAGCTTGTACCCCTGATATGAGCCCGTCTCCTGCGTATTACTTTCGTACTTCTTCTTCTCTTCGTCGCTCACGGCGTCACTGAGTACTAATTCTCCGATATCGAACATCCGCTTCGTCTATTACGCCAATATGTTGAATAATTGCCAAAGATGGCGCAATGTGACGCCACAACGTACCTGCTCTGGCGACAATCCATGGTTGACGATAAAGAAACCCATGGTCGCTGAACGCAGCTCGAACGTCGCGTACGAGCTCTGCGCGTCCTTCGTCTGTGGCGATCTTTGCGAGGTCGATAATGGGCAGGTCGGCGTAGGGCACTAGATCATGAAGACGTTACTCGGGAAAAGAAAACAGAGGCGACAACGGCGTACGAGGTTCCTTCGTAGGAGGTGGAAAGATGTATGGGTTTAAATAGGGCACTGTGTCGACAGTCATTGTTCAAGGTCTTGTGAGTGTCTCAGAGTGGGAGCGATAGACTTTTATACCCTCAGGGTGGTTCTCTCGCTGTCATGTGGAGATTATACATTAGCCGGACGAAGGCAGTCGGCTGATAAACGTGGTCAATGGATGGCATCGCAGGTGACAAGGACGTACCTACCACATTCCACCCTGGAAGTCGTTGAGTTTAAGAAGACGTGGGGGATTCATGCTTCCGAGTCCCCTTGTAGACGTGAAAGTGACTTTCGAGACTAAATTTCAATGAGATAGCAAGTAAGATTAGGAATCAGCTGACCTTTGTTTCCAAAGTTTTTCGTGAGCTTGGGACCAGTAAGCACGCCACGAGAACAGTGCTCAATATATACCGCCAACTGCAGCACCCAAATAGAGCTGTTCTGGCTCATGTGCGAAGAGGTACGCCACTAGGATGGTGTGGCACAACGATAAAGCACCAGTGGTTATCTTTACTCCCCAAGTCAGAGTAAGTATCCAGCTGCGATTCTTTTCGTCCTTCTTTGATACAGTCAAGGCATACGCGCTGGCACGGCATTTCAGCCTCTCCACATCACGGAGACCATTGCGACAACATGCCGAATGTTATATTTCACTCGCACGCGTCCATATTCAGCTCCAAGCTGTTTCATGTGAGAATAGGCGCGCGTACAAGTGAGTTCACATGCAAAAGGTGGCTCACCGGTGAAAGGTGACATCGACAAGTCCGCAGGGCATCTGTTGTGCTCAAGGACTTGGACAAAGCGGAGGTGCCGAAATGTCGGCCGGCGAGGTGATATCAACCTTGCGGGCAAACAGGACCATACAACTTTGTTGACCAGCTCGCCCAACTCCTCTTTTGATTTGCACCACTTCGGGAACCTTCTCGTGCCCGTCTACCCTCCAAACGATATCCTGTGCATCTACTGCGCGCTGCAT